>CAKNXH010000146.1:42391-68642 GCA_932178445.1 Andricus quercusramuli | reverse complement strand
GATTGACTTTAAATATTTATCTAATTTTTGACACGACGCAATTTTTTTAACGACAGAAATGACACAATATTTCCTGATGAAGGCCCGCAGTGAGAGCCGAAACGTTGAAGATAATAAAACGATTTCTTAACAACAACAATCGTTTATTTTTAAATGTTTATTTATTTATTGGACCGTAAGACCGAAAAAAAAGAGAAGTTTTTGAACTTTCAAATTTTGAAATTATATCAACGGTCGAAGAAAAGGAAGGTGGAACAACTTGGGATCTCGCTCCAAAAAGTTGATTTAGATAAAAAAGTTGAATTTGCAAAAAAAAAATTGAACTTTAACGAAAACCTGTTGCTTTTTGACAGAATAGTTGAATTTTCAACAAAATAATTCAATTTTGAGCTAAATACTTAAAGTTTTAATAAAACAGTTGAATTTTCAAAATTTCAACCTACAAAGATGAATTTTCAACCAAACGGTAGAACTTTCAAATATAAAAAATTAAACCTTAACCAAAGACAGTTGAATTTTCAATCCAAAATGACGAATTTTCTCTCCTAAAAAACGAATGTTCAACGAAATATATAAATTTTCAACAAAAAAGACGGATTTTGAACGAAAAAAAGAATTTTCAACAAATCGCTGAATTTTCAACGAAAAAAGAATAGTTTACACCAATTTTAACTGAAAAAGATAAATTTTCAACAACAACAAAATTAATTTCAGACCATTGAATTTAATATAAAACGAAATATTTGGCATTTTAACGAAATAGTGAAATTTTTAAAAGAAAAAGATTGATCTTAGACCAAACATTTGCATTTACAATAAAATAGTTTAACTTTTAAGCAAAACAGACGAATTTTCAAGACAATAGTTGAATTTTTAACTGAACAGATACATTTTTAACCAAGTAGTTGAATTTTCAACCAAATAATCGAATTTTGAAACCAAAAATATTAAACCTCAACCGAAAACAGTTGAATTTATAACTAAATAGTTTAATCTTCAAGCCAAAAAGACGAATATTTTTTGAAAACTGTTGAAATTTCAACCGAAGAATGAATTCCCATCGAAGAACTTTATTGAAAAAAAAGAGATGAATTTTCAATACAAAAGGACGAATTTTCAACAACAAAAAAAGAATCTTCAACAAAGCACTTGAATTGTGAACATCATAATTAAATTTCCAACCAAATAATTGAATTTTCAACCTACAAAGATAAATTTTCAACCAAATAGTCGAATTTTCAAAAAAAAACTTTAAACAAAAACAGTTGCTTTTTAACAAAATATTTGACTGTTCAATAAAATAATTAGATTTTGAACAAAATATTTGAGACTTTAATAAAATAGTTGAATTTTCAACCTACAAAGATAAATGTACAACCAAATAGTCAAATTAAACTTTAGCCAAAAACAGTTGCTTTTTAACAAAATAGTTGAATATTCCAGAAAATAATTAAATGCTGAACAAAATACTTGAGATTTTAATAAAATAGTTGAATATTCAACCTACAAAGATGAATTTTCAACTCGATTTTCAACCAAATGGTAGAATTTTCAAACATAAAAAATTAAACCTTAATCAAAAAACGGATACATTTTCAATCCAATAGTTGAATTCTCAATCAAAAAGGACGAATTTTGTTTCCTAAAAGTAGAATGTTCAACAAAACAGTTAAATTTTCCACCAAAAGAGATGAATCTTGACAAAAAAATATGACGAAATAAAAGAACTGTTAATCAAAAGAGATAAATTCGGACCCACAATTATGATAGTTGACTTTTCAACCAAAAATATAACTTGTAATAAAAAATAGTTACATTTTCTGATTGTCTCTAAGTGACCTTGAAATATTCATTAAAGTCTTCATAAGGGAGGACACCCTGTTTTCAGTATCGAAATATTCTCGCGTTATTAAATTTCTGTTTGAGTGGCAGCAATCCTCAAGGTAATTTTGTTCAGTTACCAGTTACCTTAATGAAACGCACACACCTTTACGAGAAATTTAACGTTCTTTCTGCCTACGTTGATTCTCCACATCGCGTGGTTGCATCTCATTAAGCCTGTTTTCAAGCAGAAGTGCAAGCAAAATTGTCAAAGGGATTCTTCTCGTGTCTTATTCCAATCCCATCTTGAAAACAGGTGTCAATACTCGAGTTTTTCATACTAAAAATCTATATTTAAAATTTTTTAAATATATATTTTAAATGTTTTCCCTAACGATCTTCTTCTTTGTTGGGTCGATGATTGGTGGATGTCTGCTTATTAGAAATGTCTAGAACTTCAAATTAGGGCAAGGCTGTCTATATTTTAATTTGGGCCAATAGTTCATCTATATTATGCAAGAAATCTAATAACTGGGTTTAAAATATTATGAGGCATCATAGAAAAGTAAAAAATATATCCAATTGTGAGAAAATTTTCAGAAAATAAAAAGTTGTTTTACTTATATTCAGAGCAGCATCTCAAGGAAAAATCGTGGAAAAATCAGGAACTCAGGGCATCTTTTTAAAACGTATAGAAATTCTTTTTAATGAAAAACTGTGGAGAACAAAATTCTAATTTTGTAACATTTTTAGAATTTTTCACATTTGTACAATGTTTTATAAATGGAATAAAACTACTTTATATTTCAATTCACAAATTTTTGATTTATTATGCTCAGGGCAGCCACCGCTCAGTTTACTTGAAAAAAGTGACATATTTAAACTAAAGATTATTCAAATATATGGAAATTACCCTAAGATATTTTAATTCCTTTGAACTCTTTGGAAATCCCTCGAAATTCTTTCGATCTCTTGAAAATTCCTTGAAATCTTTTAAAATATCCTGAAATCTTTTCAAATACTTCAAAATACCATAAAATATTTAAAAGTCTTTGAAATCCTACAAAATCCCTCAATTCTAGTGAACAAATTCTTGGAAATCCACTAAAATGTTATAAAATCCCATGAAATTACAGGAAAAAGGATATTTCCTGAAATCCTTGAATTGTATTGAAATACCTTTTACAATAACCTTAAAACGTATAGATTCTTTGAAAGCGTTTAATAACTTCCAAAATTCTAGAAAAACATTTTAAAAGTCCATGACATTTTTTTAAATCTCTTAAAATACTTTAATATTGGTTTGAAATGCCTTAGAATCTTTTTAAATACCCTAAAATATTGCAAATCCTTGGAAATATTTCAAAAGCCCTTGCAACCTTTCAAAGCTCTCGAAAATTCCTTGGAATTTTCAAAAATACCCTGAAAATTCTTTTGAATCACTTCAAATTATTGAAAACTATTAAGAATTCCTTGAAATCTTTTAAAAACCCTGAAATATTTCTAATCTTTCTAAATATTTGGAAATGCCTAAACAATTTTTTAAAGCTCTCGAAAATTCCTTGAAATATTTAAAAATACCATACAATCTTTAAAATCCGTAAGAATCGCTTCAAATTATTCAAAAATATTTAAAAAATTTTAATCTTTCGAATCTTTTGAAATACTCTAAAATATTTCACAATCATTGAATTTTTTTGAAATCCTTCGAAACTTTTTAAAGCTCTTGAAAACTGCTTGGAATTTCTAAGATACCCTAAGATCTTCAGAAACCTTTGCAATTATTGAAGTCTATTAACAAAACTTTGGAATCTTTTTGAAACACCCTAAAATACTTCAAAAGAATTCAAGAAAATTCAAAAATAGGTATTCAGTAGTGGTTAACCCATGTTTTAATTTGTTGACAGAAAAGTGACTAAAGTGCTTCTTACAGATTTCCTTGACTTCTGCCATTTTTTTTATCCCTGACCTAAAATTCCCTAACTTTTCCCTGATTTCCACATTTTCCCTAACCTGCGACCCCTGATTTAATTTTTAAAAGGCTTAATTTAATGTCTCATAAAAGTAAAACTTTTTTCTGATTAATCTAAAATTTGGCAGTGGATCAAAATTGCAAAATTAATAATTGAATACCTTCATATTCGGAAAAACTTCAGATTTAATCTACTGAAAACGTTCATGCTGTAATAATTTCAGACAATAAAGGCCTTACGCCTTAAAATAAAATAACTCACGATTAACTTTACAGTGGTCTGGGAGTCACATAAAAATTTTTTTTACAGCTCTCCAAGTTACCTGATTCTAAACTGGGTCCATTTCGGGATTAAATTCTTGAGACTTTTTCAAGTGCTCGTTTCACCTAATGACCTTTTGCTTGAGAAAAATTGAGCAGAGTATACGTGAGTGCCCTACAAAATGGTAAGTGGTAAGTCGCACGAGAGTCGACTATACAGATAGAAGGAAAATGATTTTGGGGGTCACGTGCAAAAAGGATCTAACCTTTTAACCTATTTGCTCTACTTTCGAAACACCCTTTGCCAATCACGTTGAAACAGTTTTAGCGAAAAACCGTTGGAGTCCTCGCCGACTCGCGGCTTTATGTATGTATATATAGTATGGTTCTTTGCTTCAGCTTCGCGGCGAGATGCCCACCCACGCTTTTGCCTCGGGGCTGCATCGTTCCTATATATAGGGTGTCCCAAATGGATCGATCAAAATAAAACAAGGTATCTACCCGATGAATAATTTTCAATTTCCGGTCATTTTCCGATTTTCTCTATTTTCTCGGTCTATTGTTCATTTTATCAGGTAGATTTAAGAGTTCCAAAGATTTGAATAATTAGGACAGCCGTTTTAATCGAGGGTCATAGCCTCAAAAGCATCCTTGTTTGTCAACGAAATAACGAGACACTTGCTGGGAAAATTCAGAAGGCAGGTGTCCTTGGGTCGCTCCGTGTCTTCAGAGTGCACGACACTTTTGCCGGATCGTCGTATGCACGCCGTCGCAGACTGTAACCACCTATCTCACGGTCATGAGACGTGGTTACAGCTAATGCGTTTTTTATTGAAAGTACCTCAATCAAAATTACGAAAAGAAACATAAAATAATAGAGAATCGTTACTTACTATCATAATAAGCTACGTAAATACATGTGTTTCAAGCTGACATCTCAATGTCAAAGTACTCACCTGAAACAGTAAAAAAATATAAAGGTTAGTCATATTGTCTGAGACCCCATAAAAGCCCATGTCCATAGAAAACTTTTTAAATCGCTCCCTAGAAGTCAATTGAAATTTCATTCCATTTCATTTACTTATTACTAAAGTTCTCTAGAATTTCTTTACAAATCGTTCAATCTCCTTCAAATGTTTGAAATCTTGAAATTTTTTGAAATCTTGTAAAATGTCATGAAATTTTTCAAATCCCTTGAAATCCGTAGAATTTTTTCAAAACTACAAAGTCATTGGAGATCCTGTAATATCGCTTAAGTCTAGTAAAATCCCTAAAAATCACTTAAAACACTTTGAAACACTTTTAGCTCAGTATTTGCAATATCGCTTGAACATTTCTTCAAAAATTGAAAAAAATTTGAAATTCTCTGCAATCAGGCGAAACTTCTTGAAGTCTCTTAATACACTCTAAAAGTTTTGAAACCCTATAAAATCCTTTTAAATTCCTGAAATCAGTTAGAATCCTTTAAAACCCCTTGGTTTAGTTTCTAAATTTAAAAGATTTGAATGATTTTAAACGGTTTTTAAAAATTTCAAGAGATTTCTAAACATTTTAAAAGATTTAAAAAATTAAAAATTAAAGTTATTTTGCAAAATTCCCATTACTTTAAAAAATTCTCTGTTCAAAGTCAAATAATAATTCTTTACGAAACCTCATTACCTTAAAGTCTAAATTAGAATTCTTTACGCAAATCCCCTGTTCCGCAGTAAATATTATAATTCTTCAAGGAAATTCCCTGCCCTTGGCAAATTTTTATCTGCGAAAAAAAATTTAATTTAAACAAATTTTAATTTGGAATAAGGAATTACCAAATTCTGACTTGGAACAGGGATTTTTTTTTATTCCCTTTCATACATCAGAATTAAAATTACTTTCAAAAATTTCCTGTTCCATGTTAAAAATTACTTTTTCCAAGAAAAAATTATAATTATTTACAGGATTTTTTTTATATTTCATTCATTTATACCCCGTCTATAGTGATAATTAGAATTCTTTCAGAAAATTTCCTATATCATGTCAGAATTAAATTAATTAATGAATTGCTGTTCCAAACAGAATTATATTTCTTTACACATTTTTACATTCTCATCCTATAATGAGAAGGTATGCGATTTGTGTAAAATTTGACGGGGCCCCCCCACCCGTTTTTGTTGAATGTACACGTTTTGAGACCCCTTGAAAACAAAAAATAGGTTTTCACAAAAATGTCCGTCTGTTAGTATGTCTGTCTGTTTGTTAGTCCGTAGATTTTTAGTTTGTTAGCACGATAACTTTAAAAATAATTAATGTACTAGATTGTATAGATTCCGGTTATTTTTCGGTTTTCCTAATTTCTCAGTAAGTATACACCCTGTCGAATTCATGCGTTTAATTGGAATAGGTCACGATATTTGCTCTAATATTAGCACCTCGTTGTTCTGGTTACGTGAACCCAGGAGAAATTGTTATTTCAATTTCAGGTTCGTTGGGCATTCGGCGCTATATATTTTTATTGGGTACGAAGTACGTGCGATTTCAAGAGCAAATCATGTTCGAAATTGTGTTCAAGTAGCCTCCTTGTCTCAAAATAAATCAGTTTTATCTCGAATTTTATTGATTTAGCAGAATAAATGAAAGCTTAACTAGTTTTATAGACCATAGAAATTGATATAGAACACGCTTCAAAGTACCCTACTGTTTTTTGCTATTCCTGGCAGGTAGATAAGTCATTAATACTTTTTCGGTCTACTTCCAATAAAGTTACTTTTTTCGTAAATTGTATGTTTCAGAAACTTTTATTGTATCCAGGCTAAAAAAAACTCTGTTCATTTTGCAAGAAAACAGTAAAATAGTAACCGACTATTTTTTGTGTAATATTTACTCAATTTCGGTAAAAATAATGGATGATCTGTAAGTTTTGCAGAAAATATTTCAATAGAAATTTCTGTCAGATTAACAGATTTTAATTTTTCTTCGATACCTAAACTGGAGGGCTATAAATCCAGTTTTGTGCAGTTGCGAAGATGAATGCAAATTTGAAAATATAAGTGTTTTGAACAAAAACGTGGAAATTGAAAAAAATTTTCACCAGGAAAACTTGAAAAAGTTGCGTGATGTAATTTGAACAATTATTTATCTAAATCACACTTACAAATTAAAATTTTTTGAAATGGAGCAACTAAAATTGTAACTTTCAAAGTTTAAATCGAATCAGGAAGATTAACCTTCTACAAAAATATTAATTTTCAAAAAAATATATGAACTTTCAATCAAAAATGGAATAAGTTGAATTTTCAATAATAAAAAAAAATCAACCCGAGAAAGTTTATTTTCCAGAAATTATTTGAATTTCCAACCAAAGAAACGAACTTTCAAATAAAATGTTAAACCTTCAACCAAAAAAACCTTTATTTTTAACCCAAAAGATTAATTTTCTATGAAAAGAGATGAATTTTCAAACAGAAAAGATCAATTTCCAATAAAAACAGTTGAATATTCAACAAAGAAAATTTTTAGTCAAGAAAGAAAAAAAATGTAAACAAACTATTAAACTTTCAAGCCGAAAAGACGAATTTCCTAAAAAAAAAGTTAAATTTTTAACATGAAAAAATGAATTTTGAATAGAAAAGTTCATTTCTGAAAGAATAGTTGAATTTTGAAGCGAAAAAGATGAATTCTCGATGAAAAATATAATGATAAATGTTTCAACTAAAAACTATTGTAATTTTATATAAAAAAGAGTTGAATTCATCTAAAAGAGAAAAATTTTCAACAAATTATTTAAATTTTTAACCAAAGCGACAAATCTTTAATAAAAAAATGCAGTTTTAACAAAGTAGTTCAACTTTCAATCAGATAGTTGAGTTTCCAAACAAAGAAAATTCATTCTTAACCAAACAGTTGCAAATTTAACCCAAAAATATGAAATTCCTACCAAAAGAGATGAATTTGAAACAGAATTTGAACAGAAAAGATGAACTTCTAACAAACGAATCGAATTTTCAAGAAAAAAAAATGTACTGGAATATGAATAATATAATATATAATATAATATAATATAATATAATAATATAATAATAAATAATAATAATAAATAAATAATATAATAATATATAATATAATATAATATTTATTATTATATAAATGGTTGGAAAGCAGCTTGAGCTGAACCTCTGCCTTTTATGTTCCTATTGTTCATCTGTTTTTGTGTATTAAATTTGTTTGTAGACTGGGTTCATAATAAAGATCTATTATTATTATTATTATTATTATTATTATTACTCAAGAAAGATAAAAAATGTTAATCAAACTGTTAAATTTTCATGCTGAAAAGATGAATTTTCTACAAAAAAGTTGAATTTTCAACAAAAAAGTTCCTTTCTAAACAAATAGATGAATTTTTACAAGTGTCATATTAGATGTTATCTACAGAAGATTTTCATTTCAAATCAAAGTTATAAGTTTCAACTAAAAAGACGAATTTTCAACGAAGTGGTTGAATCCTCAATCGAAACAGATTCTTTTTCAACCAAACAATTGCATTATTAACCAAAGAAAAGTGAAATTTCCGCCAAAAGAGATGAATTTTCCAAACAAAAAGGAGAGTTTCCAACAGAAGAGGTGAACTCTTAATATAACAAGACCAATTTTTTTACCAAACAGTCAAATTTTATTTCCAAATAGTTGAATTTTCAACCAAAAAGGATGACTATTCAATAAAAGTGTTGAATCTTCAAGAAAATAAAGTTTCAACCAAATAATACATTTTTAACCAAAAGAGATGAATAGTTAGATTTTCTTATTGGATTCTATTAATTCTTCCCGTATTTAAGTAGAAAATCGAGGAAAATAAGACTGTGAAGCCTACGATAAATAAAAAGGAATTTCAATAATTAATTCATTATTTCAAACATTTCAAAAAATCATTGGTGTTTATTTTTTTAACCTTTAGAACATTAGGTTGGAAAACAGGATATTTTGCTTAGAAAATAAAGTTGAAGCTTTCTCATATTATCACTATTTTTATAATTATAAAGTTGAACTTCTCACAAATAATATAAATTACTAATAAAATATTTTTTGCCCTAGATAATTTTTTGTGGTTAGTTTCTGTGGACATTGAAAGATATATGCAAGAGAGCTTTATTTAGAATCTGTGAATGAGACATTAATCCGAAGAGACATAAGAAGCCATAGAAACGCGAGAGCTTGCATGAAAAAATGCATGGACGTGAAGGAAGCTAGAGTAGTATGCCAGGACTATACTACCTCATATTTCTTGATATATACAAGAGAGCTTTCTTATCTGGAAGGTTTTTCTGGAGAGGAAACAGCACTTTTATAAATTATTTTACTCTAACCAAACAACTTACAACATTATTATTAATATCCTGTGACCAAATAGTAATAGTCATAATTTTTCCAGAAGTTTACGAAACATTGGCTATAAGTTTCATCAAAGTGAACGGCAGATGTCGACAGCATTTTTCAAGAAATTTGCTATAAGCTTCATCAATTCACCGATAGAGGTATGGCGTTTTCCTGCACTCGGACAACGACTTTAACATCTTGGAAGTTTCAGTCTAACATCTCGGAAATTTTAGTTTAACACAAAAATATTTGTACACCTTACATCTAAAAAAAACAACAGATTTTACGCTTTTGAGCAGTTTTTTACAAAAAATTTCAAGAAATCTTCAAACTAAAAACTAACAATCGAATTTATGTCTTATTTTCTTCCAAGTTCTCGAATGGAGGTTCGAATTACATACCTCTAACGGCGTGGAAAAAATGCACAAACGAACAGAGCAAATGGTTTCATTGTTCTTGGTGACTCTGGCTAAAGGGGAAGGAACGACAGTAACGTGTGGGCCCATAGGGTCTAGACGTTTGTGAAACATGGCGTGAAACAATGGCACGGAAATTGAAAAAAGTACAACTTAAAACGTCATCATGGACACGCTCTATAGAATAAAAATTGAATTCCCTTTTTCAAGCAGAGACTCGTTTTCACTCTCCATGAATGTGCTAATTCATACAATATTAAAGTAGTAGGAGTCAGAAGATTAACTGCAAGCCTAACTGTTACATATTACAGTAATTCAACCTGCACAACAGCTAATGAAGCTTAGTTTGCATTATAAATCTATTGCGATTCTGATTCCTGACCTCGTGTTTAACAGCAATTTGCGAATTCAAGGTTCCATTTATAGAACACATGCACGCAAGAAAAATAATATATGCTGTCCATCGGTACCAGCATATTACTTCACTCATTGATAAAAAATAACTAAAAATAAAGAATGTGAGATGGAAAATTTTTTCGATTCTCTAAGCAATAGAAAAAGCTTTACACGTTTATACCAATAAGCATATGGAATACGTTTCGCTTGATCCGATTGTCATTATGAGTTTCATCAGTTCATCAGTATCATCAGTTTCATAATAGTTTCTTCCGTCCGAAGTATATAAAAAACAACTATAATATGTTCCTTAAAAAACTCATGTGTTACAGAAGTTTACAAGGTTGTATAAGATGTACAAAACATGTTACATTTAAAAAAAAATTGATGAAAGAACCAAAAGAAGAGAGAACATGTCATAGCATACACTGTTAGAAAAATCTGTATTAAATTTAATACAAATGTATATGAAGTCATTTGCACACACGGTAGTTGAAAATTAATATACATTAAAATATAAATAGCTGTAGTCTTTATATTAAATATAATATACAGGTCGGTATAGCAGCATGCTTGAAAACTCAGTGTTTATGTCTGTAAATCTTATCAAATATTCGCAACTGAAGTAATAATCTAGAATTGGTCGGTTGAATTGCTTTTTATGATTAAAGTGCAACGTACATGTGAAATTGTTTCCAAAATTTGCCCTGAAGGGTAGACATTTAATGTGAGTACAGTTGATTGTAGGTTAGGTCTGTCCTTTATTTACCTAATTGAATTTTCGACTTAGAATCCAATTTTATTTTTGATTAATTGTAAGAAGATATCACTTTTTATTATGAAGAATCAAAAATTACTGCTAATCTTATTTTGATTTTGTGTAAAACGGAATTATCTGAGCGATTATCATAAATGTATATGAAATTTAAAAAGCACGTACCCAAATAGCGATTTCATATGCTTGAGATATCAATTTTAATATACATTGGTATTTCAAATTTAATACTATTTTTAACAGTGTATAGCATATGGTATTTTTATTTCAGACAGCTTCAAACCTTATGACATGGATATAGCATTCTTTCACATTCATGAATTTTTTGTCTATAAATTGTGAAACCATCGATGTCAAACTTCAGACCATCGTGATAAATAAATTTTCAAAGCTATTTTGGTAGTGCTGAAATTCAGATTGTTCACGCAAAGGTACAGTTTTGATAAAACATAAATTCCGCACATCTTCAGATTATAAATTTTCAAATTCGATGTCAAGAACATTTTTTTGGGGTTCCATGCTTTCACATCGAACTGGTTTTTTTTATAATTTAAACGAAAAATTCGGTAAGAGAGTCACATTTTTTTTCAGGTGAGAGAGAATTTTACTGACTTGAACAATGCGGTTGTGGAACTTGAAGCATGGAATTTCGTAAACATAAAGAGGCTAACACTGAGGAATGAGAAATATAAGGGGGCTTGAAAAAATGTTTTGTGCTCTGTTTTCTGCTGAGTTAAAGCTGACGTGAGATTTCACACTAAAAAATCCTCTCAAAACAGGGGAAATAAAGAGATTTTTTGAGAAAAATAGGGGAATAAATTACTTGAAATAAAATTAATGTACAGGTACCATATTGAATAAAGATTTCAAGTCGAAATATATTGCATTTTCAACAAAACAGTGGAATTTTCCACCAAAAAAGATTCATTTTCTACCAAAAGAGATAAATTTTTAACGAAAGAGTTGAGTTTTGACGTTAAAAAGACAAATTTTTTAGAGTGATTTTTCTTAAACCCAAAAAGTCGAATTTTCAAGAAAAAAAGTTCGTTTTACAACCAAGAAAGATGACTTTTGAACCAAATAGTCGAATTTTCAAGAAAAAATATTAATTATCACACATTTAAGTTTTAGCAACAAAAAAATTACCAGAAGAGACGAATTTTAAACAAAATAGTTAAATTCTTACCCAAATAATTGAGTCTTCAATCTGCAAAGATGAATTTTCAACCAAAGTTTAATTTTTAACCAAATAGTTGAATCTTCAAGCCAAAAAGACGAATATTTGAAGAAAGTTTAAATTCCAACCAAGGAAGACGATTTTTCAACCGAGAACTTTTCTGACAAAAAAGAGGAATTTTCAATCCAAAAGGGCGAATATTCTATTTGAAAAAATATATTTTCTATAGTTGAGTTTTCAACGAAATAAATAAATTTGTAACAAAATAGTTGAATTTTTAACCAAATAGTTGAATTTTCAACCTCTAAAGGTGAATTTTCAGCTAAACGGTCGAATTAAAAAAAAAAATTGCAATTGAACTAAAAACAGTTGTTTTGTAACAAAATAGTTGAATTTCTAACAAAATCGTAAAATTTTCAACAAAATAATTGAATTTTCAACCATATAGTTGAATTTTCAAATAAAAAACATAAATCCTCTACCAAAAATGAAATGGTTGAATTTTGAACCAAAGAGATGAATCTTCAACTAAAATGATGAACTTTTAACAAAAAGAAATGAATTTCTAACAAAATACTTGATTTCTCGACCAGGACAGATCAAGTCTTAGCCAAATAGTTGCATCTTCAACCAAAAGAGATCAAATTCCTACAGAAAAATATCAATTTTCATAACAAAAAGGTGAATTTACAACAACAAAAATGAATTTTCAACATAGAAAGATTTTTCAGTAAAAAGGAAAAAGAAATTAAACCAAATTGTTGAATTTTCAACCCAAAAAGACGAATTGTCTATAAAACTGTTAAATTTTCTACCCGAAAATATGACTTCTCAACCAAAAAGTTGATTTTTAGCTAGATAGATGGAGTTTCTACCAAAATAATAGAATGTTCAATCCAAAAAGACGGATTTTCAACAAGAAAGTTAAACACAAAAACATGAATTTTCAAAGAAATAATTTAATTTTCGACCAAATAGTTGAATTTTTAACTAAAAACTGTTAATTTTCAACCCAAGGTGGAACAGTTAAATTTTCAGTTCAAAAGATTTATTTTCAATAACAAAAAATGCTAATCTTCATTTACAATATTTAGCTAATGCAATTAATTTTGAACAAAGTACTTCAACGTTGAACCGAGTAGTTGAATTTTCAATTTAAAAAAACTAAAAAAATGCAATAAGAAAGATAAATCTTCAATAAATAAGATGTAACTTTAACAAAGAATATATTATTATATTAAGATATATTTTAAAAAACGGGAAATGAGGGAAATATGGGAAAGTGTGTGGAGTCTGTGACATGTTTCCCGGAGATTTTGCAGGTCGATGAATTAAATATAGAGATTGTTTTTGTAGGATAATTGAAAATTAATTCGAAAGTCTGTCAAGGAAAAGTAATTACAAACTTATATAGAAAATTAATACTCTTTTTGAAAAGGGTTATTTATAATTTGAAGCGACAGTAAAATATTAGTTGATATTCTTTACACATTAGCTCGCTCGATGATCTAGGAGCAAACTATTTCAAAGGTTATGAATGAGTCTATTTGTCAGCAACGATCTTGCATAATAAATCGTTTTTTTGAAGTCTCGAGTCTTTAGAAAGTCAAAGCTAACGAGAACTTTAATGCGGGCTAATGCAGGATTTATACTTTCATTTTTTATCAACACGTGAAGAGACCCATGCTTAGAATTTTTAGTAAAGCGGATCTCAATGCAGTGAAAAAAGTGTCACAGAGATAATTTTTTGCAGCATAAAAATAACCCCAAAAGTATGTTAAAAATATTAGATCAACAAATAAATTCGGTGCCTTCACTTTGATGTTTTCTTGGTCAAACTTGAATATTCTCCCGCCCTAAGGTAGTTTTAAAGAGCGAATCTTAAGCTTTAAAACACAATACAATAGGTGGCGGTCTTGCGGACTTAACCTACAAAATTATTAATGAACACAATGGTGTCTGACAAGGAACATTTCAAACATTGCATTCCAATTGAAAAAAATGCAGCTGAGGCAACCAAAATGATTTGGTCTGTTTTGCTGAGGCGACCAAAATGATTTGGTCTGCTTTAAAAGGTGCGGTGACACATAAAACGTGTAAAAAGTAGTTCCAGAAATTTCACAATGGTAATAACCTTGAAATTCAATTCTCATTTTTAATTAATATGAGCATAACATACAAATATTCCCTATTAGTTTCCTATTAAAATTTCCCTGATGAGCACGCCTAAAAGGCCTCAAAACATGTTGGACCCGGGTAGTATAAAAAAGACGGATAAACAATAAAGAAATGAGAGAGGGGTTGTTTTGGATGTCTCTTTCTTTTTCATCCTCTTTTTTTAATTGTCATATATCTGTCTCTAATGAGCCGTTTTTCAGTGTTCTTGGAAATATATTTCTTTTATTTTAACTTTTTTGTGCAATTACTTTGTATAAATTAAATTTCTTGAGTATTTGTTCTTTAGAAACAGTTTTCTGAATAACATGATTCTTTTTAAGCCTCTTGCGCAATTTTGTTACGCAATTTATTTATTTTTTAACTTTATGTTGGTTTAAAAAATGTACTTTCAAACAAACAAACAAAAATTTTGTTTTAGCTATCTTTGAAAAATTTCTTGAACACTTCAGCACTTTCTGCTGATAAAAATACATCAGAAAGTATTGTATACAAAAATAACAAAATTATAAAGAATAATGTTCTAAAATACATTATTTTCTAACATGTAAAACCAAGCCATATAACAATCAACTTCAAATTAATTATATTCTATTACAGGTTCCTAATATAGCTAATAATGTAATATAAACAATATAATGATACGCCGTTTAAATTATTTTATTAGACATTAAGATGCTTTTGTTAGCAATTATTTCCTAAAATGCTTTTTGAATGTTTAAACAAATTTTTATACCAAATTCTAAACAAAACTTCTAGATTCCTGATCTAATATTTTTAAAGTATTAAACACGAATCAAAGACCCTATTTATTTATCGCCTTTCCTCTATTCCCCTCTCTAGCCCTTTTTCTAATTTTTTAATTTAAATGCGAACTGAGTTAATAGAACCCTATACAAAAATCCAACTACTTTTAGTTGAAAGTTTTTTTTTTTTAATTGAAAAGTCTACTATTGTATTTTTGGTCAAGAATTAATCTTTTTTGTTATTTGGTTGAAAAGTAATTTATTTAGTTGAAAACTCTACAATCTTGTTAAAAAATCATCCTTTTCGGTTGAAAATTGGAAAATTCAACTATTTGGTTATTAACTTTTTTGTTGAAACCCCATAATTTCGGGATCAAAATTCCGCTGTTTTGAAGAAAATTCCTATTTTTGGCTTGAAAATTCAACAATTTGTTTGACATTTTTTTCTTTCTTGACTGACAATACTTTTTTTTACAATACATTTTAATTAAAAAATCATCCCTTTGGTTAATGATTAACTTATTTGTTGAAAATTGACTTTTTTTCTTGTTTGTTTGAAGTATTAAATATTACATTTTTCGTCAAAAATTCATCCTTTTTGCTTAAAAATTGTGTTATTTCGTTGTTGAACTCCCTTGTTAAAAATTGATTTATTTGGTTGAAGATTTATACCATTTAAGTTGAAAATTCATCTCTGAAAATATTAATCCTTAGATATGGTTTCCCGCCTAAAAGGATCGGTTCTCAGTCTCTTCTATAACGATGTTTTTGATTTTCAACTACAGAATTGATTTATCTTTTGGATTTATTTTTTCGACTGAATCGTCAGTAATTTTTTTGCTGTCGACTATGTCCTACAAATCTACAAAATTAGAAAAAGGGGTAGATTGGGTCAAAATTCTTGATTTTAGGTGTTTTCCGGGATTTTTCAAATTTAAGGAATGAAGGGAAGAAAAGGGGAGACAATGTAAACTTGCACTCAATACCTTAGGAATGTTAAAAGCGCAAACAGAATTTATCATTGACAATTGAAGAGGGCTATAAAAAACGGTGAATCACTGATCATGGAAGGCTAGGCACGAATTTACGATTGTATAGACTTGATTTACTAGTCAATTTGATAGCTCTTGTTGATCAAACAGCCATGACGAATGAACAAGGTTACGTAAAATAGTAATGTAAAATAGTTTTCTTCGCTAATCGACATCAAATGAATACATTGTGCACGGTTTATCGAACTAAAGGAGCACTCCTCTAATTGGATAATTCAACAATGCCATTGTCATTCTTCGAGGCCAAAGCTTTATTTCATAATCAGAGTTGAAAAGTCTGGTAGCCGTTTCAGATTTTAGCATGCAGTTCATGGCTATCAGATATTGTGACTCGATGAAGTGAACCAGTTCACCAGTCTCGAAATTCGAGAACGCACAAATATTTACTGCCTTTCATTGAAAGAACGTGCACTTATCATTTTTAGTTAAAATTATTCATGGAATGAAATACGAAGACATGAGTTATTGTTTCTGGTTTAGATTAGATTTGGAATGTACGTTGCAATCGAGGCTGAAATAGAATGTTTCGACAAATACAGGTCTGGGAAGTGGGGACCATTTGAAAAATTCCAAATAGTAGCAATAGTATCATCAATTTTGAAAATTTTTTCAGTTTTTAGGGATTCAATTAATATGTTAAATTTAGAAAGCTTTGACAAATTATGATACAAAATATTCTTAAATATGTTAGCACCATAGACGAATTTGGGTGGAATTAATGTGGGTACTACATATTAAATTCCATTGAACCGCTTCAAATTCCTAACTTTTCAAGTAAAAATATTTTATTTTTAACAAAAGGTGAATGTTTAACCAAATAGTTGCATTTTCAGCCAAAAATATTAATTTTCAACAGAAAAAAATGATTTTTTAATAAACGTTTTGAATTTTTAACTGAAAGTATGAATATGTAACAAGAATACTTACATTTTCAAGCAAGAAGATTAATTTTCAAACAAGAATATTAATTCTCTACCAAAAAATACGATTTTTCAATCAAATAATACATGAATTTTCAACCAAATAGTTGATTTTTCATCTAAAAAAGACAAATTTGCAACCAAATAGTTCAATTTTGAACTAAACACATAAATTTTCAACCAAAATAATCAATTTTCAAAGAAAATGATGAATATTCAACTATAATACTTGAGTTATCAAACAAGAAGATTAATTTTCAGACAATAAAATAAATTCTCTATCAAAAATTAAGATTTTTCAACAAAATGCATGTATTTTCAACGAAATAATTAAACTTTCAGCTAAAGAAGACAAATTTTCAACCAAACACATAGTTGAATTTTGAACTAAAAATATCCATTTTCAACCAAATATATGAAATCTTTAACTGGAATAGTTAAATTTTAAACAAAAAATATGCATTTTCAACTAAAATGCTAAATATTTACCTGAAATAATTGAGTTGTCAATCGAGAAATGACTTCTCAACCCTAAAGATTAATTTCTATTCAAAAAGACAAATGTTCAACAACAAAAAATATATGAATTTTCAACTAAAAATTGAATAGCTAAATGTTTAGCTAAAAACATTAATATTCAACGAAAGAGATACATTTTCAACTAAAATTATGGAATATTCTATAGGAATAATTATATTTTCAGTAAAAAAAAAATACTTTTCAACCAAAAAAAATAACTTTCAAATTTTATTCCTTGAAAATGATTGAGTATAAAATTCCCAAGCGGAAATATTATATATAGTTTATATATAGTGTGAAGTATTATATATAATATTCATTTGTTTTATATAAAAAATGTATAAAACAAACGAATATTATATATAATACTTCACACTATATATAAACTATATATAATATTTCCGCCTGGGTTTATAGCGCGCTTTTATTTTTGAATGTTTTTATCTAAAAATTTAACTATTCAACTTTCAACTAAAAATTGGATACTTAAATTTTCAACTAAAAACATTAATATTCAACGAAAGAGATACATTTTCAACTAAAATGATGAAATATTCGATAGGAATAGTTATATTTTCGGTAAAAAAATAGGTATAAAAAAAAATAATAATAATTTTCAAAGAAATAGTTGGATTTTAAATCAGAAAGAATAACTTCCAATTAAAATAACTTTTTAACTAGACTAATTGCATTTTCAACCAAAAGGATGACTTTACAGCTAAGAATATTAATTTCTACTACAAAAAAAGACGAATTTTCAATAGAAAAAGATAATTTTTAAATTAAGAATTTATTAGTTAAATTTTTAGTTAAAAAAATTAATGTTTAACCAACTAGATGAATTTTTAATTAAAATAATGAATCTTCAACAGAAATAGTTGGATTTTAAATCAAAAAGATGAATTTTCTACCAAGAAAATTAATTTCTACCAAAAAGGGAGGAATTTTCAACTGAAAAAGATCATTTTTCAGCCAAAAAGTCTCCAACTAAAGAGTTGAATTTTTAACTAAAATCATAGAATATTCAACAAGCATGGTTAAATTTTCAGTTAAAAAAACACGAATTTTATATTGCAATTTTAACAAAACTTGAGCATGCTCTGGAAAAAATTCCCTGACATCCTATAACAATTCCTGAAATGTGTTGAGATCTTCTACAAGTTCCTGGGAAACTGGTCAAACTTCTTTAGTCCCTTAAAATCTTATAAATTTTGCGGAAATTCTATGAATCCCTTAAACATGGTGAAATGCCTTAAAATCTCTGAAATCCGTAAAAATCCTCAGAAGTTCCTTGCAATTTTGTTTCATTTCTCGCTGAAGTTCCCTAGAAATCCGTTGGAATCCTTGAAATCTTTAATTCTTTGAAATCCTCTGAGACCCCATAAAATCCCATTAAATTCATAGAAATCTCTTGAAGTACCTTAAAATTTTATTTCACTTGGTTTACACCCCAAAGTTCTCTAGAAATTCTTTGAAACTCTTTGAAATCCCTTGGATTCTTTTTAAATACTCTAAAAGCTATGAAGCCCTAAAAAATTCTTTTAAGTAACTGAAATCAAATTGATAAAATAGTAGAAATAGTGACATTATTTTCAAAATAGTAGCAAAATCGTTGCAAATAAAATACGCATAACCCTGCAATATTTTAAGAGCAGAATTCAAATCGTTTAACTTTTAAATTTATTTTCCTATTTTCAAACTAGTTGTTTCAAAAAGCAACGTGTCACATTAAATTGAGATACATACTTTCCAATACACTATGTCACCTAAACTTCCCGGATGTTGTGCAATGAAAGAATAACTTCTTGATCGTGATCCAATTTTATTAGATCTCATCGAGAGGTGAAAATAACAAATAATTTAAAAAATGTTGTTACCATTTCTTCTCGATATTCAAGAACTTATGAGTCATGATTCTTCGGTGTCTGTTCTTTGCTTTCTAAAAATTACCATATGATTCCTAGAAACTGTAGTAAATTTTTCAAATTAAAGAAAGTACAAATTTTATTACCGGCAACTTTCAAAGTTATTTATTGTAATGTGAATTCAATTTAAAAATCAAAATTCCGTTGGAAATTAATGGAGACTAGTAATATTATACGCGCGCTACAACGCAAGGGAAACATTACATTGTTCAATTATAATTAATATTAATTAATTAATAAAATATAAATACAAAATTTGAAATTTGAAATGTTCACTTTAAAACATTTTTAAATTAAAAATTATTTGATTTTGAATACCTAGTTCTTGCATGGTTTTATTTTTACCGCTATTTTTCCTGAATTGATTTGGAGAGGGACTTGGTAGACTGGAAAGCTAATTTAAAAATAGTTATTAGGGCTTCTTCAAAATTTTTCCATAATTTTTCTATTTTTTAACTTTCAAGACTTGAAAGATGTAAATTTTTTATTTCAAAAGCTATACATGTGATATTGTATCATTTTTCAACAGCTCAAATTAAAACTTTTTCAATTCTAAACGTTCTACATTTAGAAATGGTTGACTTTTACTCTGTAAAATAGAATAATTTTAAATTTTAAATGCTTAGTATATTTGAAAATGCAACAGCTAAATTTTATGGAAAATTCGTTGGTTGAAAATTAAATGGTTCAATTTTGAAGCAAATTCGTCTCTGAAAATTTTAACTGTTGAATTTTTTACCAAGAAGATTAATTTTCTACCAAAAAGACGACTTTTCAACGAAATACATGAAATTTCTACAAAATAGTTGAATTGTCAACTAAAAATAAATACAATTTTCAGTTAAAAATGGAAAAGATAAATTTTTCGTTAAAAAAATTTATTTTCGACCAAACAAAAACGAATTTTTTACAGAATACATGAATTTTAAACCAAATACCTAGTAGTAATTTTATACTTAAAAAGATAAATTTTCAAAAAAATGAAGCAGTTAAATTTTCAGCTTCAAAAGTTAATTTTCAACGAAATAGTACAATTTTCAACCAAAGAGGTAAATATCTTACTAAAATGATAAAGCTTTTACCAACAAATAATTTTCAACAAAGCGGTTCAAAATTCTACCAAATAGTTGAATTTTTAACCAAAAAACATTTATTTTCAACTAAAAAACTAGAATATTAGCTGAATTTTCAGTTAAAAAAATTAATTTTCAACAAATAAAAACTATTTTTCAACCAAAGAGATGAATTTACAACTAAAATTATGAACTTTCAACAAAAAAAGTGCATTTTTAACAAACTAGTTCAACTTTTAACCAAGTAGTAGAAAGGGCCTGGAAATTTAGAAAACTATACTTTCAGAATATTCAGTTATCAATACTTTGTCGAAATTTTATAGCTTTTAATTCCTAAATTTCGAAATATTTGAAATACAAAGTTTAAAGGCTATAAATTTATATTGTAAAATTTTTCAGCAGTTAAAATTCAAAATTGGTCTAATTTAAGCGCTTTACAATTGTTAATGGTTCACTATTAAGTTTTAATATTCGTTAATTTTCAGTTTACAATTCTTTGAAAGCACACAAGTTTAAGTATTCCTTCAAAATTGTTTAATTTCAAATGCTTATTTAAAAATAAAAGTGCGCTTATAGTTTTATATTCAACAATTTATGAGGAAGAAAATTTGAAAGTTATTTGCCACTATTTTAGCGTTGTTGGGATTAATTATTTATCAAAAAAATTAACATGTGCAAATTTATATATTCGGACTTTTAGTTCAAAAGACTGAAAGCTTACAATACTGTGTTAATGTAAATTCAAAACTATACAATTGTGGACATTACAGACTAAAATGAACTATTTAAATAAGCATTGGTTTTAATGATTTCTTCAACTATAAAATACCATTTTTAATATTCTGATATAAAATTATTCTGTTTTTAATTCTTTCAATTCAAAGTTTTTAAATTTTAAACGATTCAGATTGAAATAATTGTATGTTAAAAGTTTCAAGCTGAAAGCTAATTAAGTAAGATATAAAGCTGTTCAATTTACAGTTTTGAAATAACAGTTTTGAAATGTTTAAAAATAGGGAAGTCATACAACTGTTATAATATTTCAAATAATTTTGACATTTTTTATATAATAAACTAAAAAAGCTAAAGATTCTACTCATGGTTGAAATTAAACAATTGTAATTGCAAACAGATTTGAGTAATTTCATTACTTTCACTGAAACTACTGAAACTAACATCAGAAGTCAAAATGGTTAAAGGCTTCTCCTTTAATTTAAAAATATTAGTTACCAATTATTAATTTCATTTTGATGTATAATTTCGAAAATTTAAAATTGATCGCAAAGAATTCCATATATATTATCAATTGAAAGCGACTTCATTTTACACTTATGTGTTTCTGAACTTTGATGCATGAAATGAACCCACTTGAAAAACAAAAATAAAGAACAAAAGCATCTCTGCGAATCAATTTTATGCTGCGAACAGAATATATTAGCTGAGAACACTTGTCGATTATTATATGCAATAATAAATAAAAAAGAGTTACAATAGGTTCAGTAAATGGAGAAATAAATCAACTCGAGGACAAAGCTAGGATGACAATCTTATTAAACTGGCTGTATGCCAGAGCAAGCAATATAATAAAACACTATAATAATAAACTTCACTTAGCAGAAGGGCCACTTTAGAATTTAGATTTCATAGTCGAGAGGAATAATCTTAATTCAATTGATTTTCAATTGTTCGAGATGCTATTCAGATCGTTAAAACGATCAGATAATTAAAAGATAATTAAAACGATCCGTAAAGATTGGAGACACAATTAACGTTGATTGAGAAATTAACATAAGACGACTGCTCAGCAGAATTCAGAAGCAGACAAATCAATTGTAAAACATTTCAACTATAAAGCAATGTTAACTTTTGAAGCTCTCAAAATTGTACAAATTCCAAATTGAAAAAAAATAACTGTTTAAAACGAAACACATTAAGATAAGAAAATTTTTATTGAAAAAACTAGTTTTTTTTGTTGACAATTTTTTAATTATACAGGTATAGTGTATACTGGAGTGGTTCAAAAATGCACTGAAAATACTTTTTTTCTTCTTCAAATTTTCATGCATATCGCCCCAAATGTATTAGAACCTACAAAAAATAATTGCGTTTTTTTAATAATATTTAAAGGTTCCGCAAACTCCATGAAGCTTAAGACATATTTCCCATAGAAAAGACGGTTTTGTAAATTGTATTCAGAATCGTTAATACTAGATGAATCGAGTTATTTTTAAAATTTTGCCCCCATAAGTCTGTTTTATAGGGTCTCGAAAAACCCCATAAGTGAAAAATTAGGTTTTGCGAGTTTGTGGCGCTACTAATGATTTTTTTTGCGGTTTTCTATACAAATTGTTCTTAATACATAAAATACTGCTTTCTAACGATAATTAGATGTTTACATACATTTTCAAACAATTTATTGTTTTTATCAATTTTATCTTAGAATAGAGATAAAACGTCGCGGTTTTTTTTAAATGTTGACTTTTTGTCAAATTTGCAATAAAAACATTCAAACAAATTATTATCGTTTATAACTATCTTCTCCTATATTATTGCTAGATAGTTGTGGTTATTTCTAAAAAAAATTAATAATGCTAGATAGTTGCGGTTATTTGAAAAAAAAACTAATTTATTAACGCTAGATAGTTGCGGTTATTTCTGAACAAAAATTAATTTATGTCCACTTTACTTACAATGAGTGAGGTTATAATTATTTTAAGTCAACAAACATACTTGTTTAAACAATTTATTACTGTTTCTAACTATCTTCTCTTAGCTAATTGTCAGAAACTCGCTGGTTTTTCCGAATTTTTCAACTTGTTTTCCACTGCTGAATTAAAATGATGTAATAATGACTTCAAGTTGACAAACATAATTGTTTAAACAATTTATTTTTATTTTTAATAATATTCTACTTGAATAATGCTAGAAAGTAGTGGTTTTCCCCTGAAATATTTAATAGAAGAGAGTAATTATTTAAACAATCTCTTTTTTTATGAATATATTTTTCTGAAATAAAAAAGATATTTGGAATATTCTTCAAATTTTCTATATGGATCATATTAAATGTAAATTTTCCTCGAAGTAGTTATTTAGAGCCTTTTTGTTTAAATTAATATAATTATTAATGTTCATTATTTCTTCCTAACTAAAAAGTCAAAGAAAAGATGAATATTTCAGAAAAACAATGCAACTTTCTAGCATTACTCTGAGAGATGATAGTTATAAACAATAATAAATTGTTTGAACAATTGTGTTTGTTAAAAAGCATAATTTATTACCTCGCTCTGAGTAAAAATCTGACAAAAAGTTGAATATTTCAGAAAAAAGAGAAACTGCCTAGCATTATTTACAGAGAATATTACTGTTTAAAAATTCGGAATAAAGCGCGAATTTCTACCTCTAGTCTACGAAAAAATTCTATAAACTATAATACATTTTTTAAACAATTTATTTAACACTCTAATTATCATGAGAAAGTAACGCTTTATATATTAGAAACAAGTTGTATTAAAAAATCGAAAAAGAATCATAATTAGCGCCAAAAACTTGCAAGATTCATTTTTCACTTATTGAGTTTTTTTTAGACATTTGGGGGTGATATTTAAAAAGTAATTTTTGATTCGTATTTTATGTCTAATTGCGAAAAGAAATTTCGAGTTTCAACTCAATTCACCTGATATTAACGATTCTGCATAACATTTACAAAAACGCCTTTTTTATTATGGGAAATACGTGTTAAACTTCACAAGGCTTCCGGAACCCCTAAATCTTTTTTTTAACGCATTTATTTTTTTGTGGATTCGAACAAATTTGCGGTTGATATTAATGAAAATTCGAAAAAAATGTGAACCACCCTAGTTATTCAATCGTTAAAAATGGAAGATTTTAAAAATGGAAGCCTTTTGAATTGAATTATTTCAAAATCGAAGATTCAGAATAAAAACTTTGCAATTTTGAAAACATTCGAAATTTAGAAATTAACTTTGAAGAGTTTAACATTTAAGTATATCAAAATTAAAGCGTTTAGTTCTCAAAAATTAAACGTTTCGTAATTAACATAAAAAAATTAGCATTATATATTTATCTATAAGCTTAAACATATAAATATTTCAGTTTCAGTTGTAACTTCTAAAATTGAAAATTCCACAATCTGAATTCGAATCATTAAAACGGTAAGGAATTTGTTGTCGTGAAAATGATTAACGGTTAAAACTGTATGCCTTTTACAACTGAACGATTTTTAATTGTAAAATTTAACCATTTCCATTTTAATTACAAAATTAGAACGTATTAAACAATAAATTTAAACTGTAGGATCCAACATGGTAAATTCAACAATTTTAAATTTTAATCCGGAAACACTTTAAATTCCAGTTTTTTTAGAGGTCAACAGAATGTTTCAAGACCGCAATGTCAAAATCCAGTTTAGCAAGCCCAAATATTGAAAGAGCAGCATACTTTTTTCTGATACGCCCTTTTATGATTTATATTACACAAGAAGGTTAGGCTAGAAATTCTGTTTCTTAAAATCTCTCTCTGAAAATTCTAAACTGAGATATTAAGCCTATTCGGCTTCTGTTCTGAAACGAACGGTTAACTCTTATTAGTCACCTCTATGCAAATAGAAACTTACAACTTTTTTATTCCACGTCTTCCTTATCATCGAAAATAAAAAGTGTAATAAATCTGAATAGAAACTATTTATGATTCAAATATTTTGTTTTTAAAAGTTAAATCAAAGTTGATAACAGCAAATTAACGCTAATTAACAAATTCAATTTTGTTAACGAAAAACTTATGAAAATTGTCTACACATGAATAATATACAGTAATATCAAAATATGCAATGAGTAAAAGTTCTTTAAAAAAGTAGTAACAAAGTAGTACCATCAAACGGGGTAATTTCGAACATGTGGGGTGAATTCGGACATTCCTAAATTGATAGTTTTAAATTACTAAAGGGGGTTTTAACCAGAATCTAGATCCAGTTAAGGCTTTAATTGGTTCTAGATTGTGGTTAAACCCCCCTTAAGTAACCCTTAAGTAATTTAAATTATATATTTAGGAATTTCTGAATTTACCCCACATCTTGTTGTAATGCTTCTTTAGAATGTTCCGAATGTTTTTTTTCTGATGTTTCTTTATAATTGATTATGTTTTCAACCTTTGTTTCATTTCCCCACCAACATCCTCAATCGATTATTGTGTGAGGGGAGGCGCCTATAACTATTTATTCTAATTGATGAATCATAAAAAACCTAAATTAATGAGTTCCTAGATTACCCTGTCTTCCAAGTTTATAATATTTGTCAATCATTAATCATTGAATTCTTCGAAGCCTTTCACCTACTGTTGCATGTTATGTAGTAAAATATTTACTTATGGAAGTGATTCAACATAATATCATCATGATGTTTATTTCTGTATATTATTTAGATCATTCCTCTGCAATCTCCTATTCTTAAAGGCTTAAATTCATTGCAGAAAAAGCAATAATAAGGATATTATTTTTTTAATCCATTTACCTCACAGAAAAAAACAAGGGATAAAAAGTGTATCAGGTAAAACTAACTAAACTAAAAAGGTAAAAAACTGCATTACCAGTTTTGAGTTATTATTGACTAGGGGTTCAAAAATATGAAATTACTGTCATAAACGGGGAGGGGGCTTGTTT
>CAKNXH010000146.1:0-37391 GCA_932178445.1 Andricus quercusramuli | reverse complement strand
AAAAAAGGGTTGAAGAGTGGAATAAGTGTTAAGTGAATATGAGTGATTTATAAACTTATTAAGTTATTATTGAATTGTACCGATGCTGCATCATCTTTTGCAAACTTTGCTCAAATTTATTGTCACGAAACGTTATCTAAGTTCGTAACGCTACTTCCACTGCCCGCCCCCCCCCCCTAAGGGTACCAACCGTATTTTTTTGTACGACCCCCTCCCTCTCAAATTGGTAACGCAGTTTGTGGACAACCACTAAGGTTCAATAAGAGTTAGTGATCTTTCATTTCACCCTTGCTGATCTTCATTTTTTTGCATGCCAAAATTACCTCCAGCATTTTTACCTGAACCGCTGTTTACCCTTTGTTTTATCAGTGGCTATTTCTCGCCCCAAAAACTGTATTCTCTAGACATTCTCTTCTTCTAGACTCACCTTTAAGTCTTTCCAAAATGTCATCGATCTCATAATCTTCTCCTCGATTAAACTTCTGATGCTTCAATCCCAGTTGGCTGGGGTAGCACTTCAACAGGCCACTATGTACCGGCACTTTTATGGTGACAAGTTTACTAGCACACGCGTGGTCCCAGTGGGTGGAAACCGTATTTCTAGGACCTGAGAATGTGGAAATGATGTGGGATAACTACCAAAACCCCTCATCACGTGGTCCCGGCGAATGTACACAATTACACGCGACGAGCGAGTTAAACTTGGCCATCTATGCCAAAACTAGGCGCTGGTCTTTGAGTCACAGGGTGCTAACTTTTGAAAACCCAGACGCGCTAATTTTATCTCATACATCACTCCTCACGTTTTACAATGTCACTGGCTTTGGAAGCAAAAATAACACCAACCACGTGATTTGGTTGAGTATTAAAGAGCATCTGATTCCCGGTATAATCCTGACATAATACAGTCATCCACACTTCCGGTACCACTTGAAAAGACCTTGAGGAATTCACCCTGAATCCACTTGATCAGCTATTCAAACCTCACGATCTTGAATTAAATCAAGATCATATCAACTTGTATGAACTATTTTTCCTAAACTTTGGATAACAACACTTCCTAAAAGACTTAACTGTCAGTGTCACTCAGCAACAACCTGTCAAACACTGTCAAAAAATCCTTGGGGAGGAATGACAGTCACAGAAAAGGGTGTAAGACCATTGGTTTATTTAATTAGCATATAGTTTTATGGTTTGGAACCGGCGAATTTGATTTTGAGGGGAAGAAACACAGGAAAAAATCGTTTGAGGATTGAGACACAACACAGAGGAATAGCGAGACGCCAGTCACGGCTCGACAGTCGGCGTACACTGCAAGCACAGCAGAGTAGAGCCACGCGACTCTCGAACTCGAAAGCCGCGCAAGATGGCTACCTACCGCGGCGGACACGATTGGCTCGCCGGCTCTCAGGTGCTCAACTTATCGCGCCGGTAATACACTAGACCTCTATTTCAAACTGATAATGATAACACAACTGCATGAACTTTGTGCCTCATGTGAAAGAATTTGCAATGTTTGCAGTGTTTGTCAGTAACGCGTTACCAGGAACGTTACATTTTTTTAGTAACGATAACGGTAACGCGCGAGGGCTCGACAACTCTGATTTTTCGTGTACCAGGAATATAGAGGAATGTTTGGGAATACAAAGAATATGAAGAATATGAGAATATGCAGGAATATGAGGGAACATTTGGGAATATGAGACAATATTACGGAATATATTTAAATTATGTATATTAAATTACATACATTCTCACCCTTTCCCTTAAAACACCACAATTGTTGTATTATTCACCTTAATTTTGAGGCCCATGTTCTTCAGGCTAGTATTCAGTTTGTTCAAAATTCTTTGCAAATCTTTGATTGACTCTGCTATAACAACCTTATCATCTGCCAACGCTAACCCACGTACCCTTACTGTCCGTGATCCGCAAATAATCATAAATTTACGAAATAATAATAAATGAATAAACAAATAAATAAGAGTTCATCCACAATACACGCAAGGTATTTTTATGAAATTTTCACCCCCCCCCCCCCCCACCTATGTAAGATACCCTGAGATTTGTTGTCCCCTCCCTCCTCTTCAAATCTTGCTCAGATTTTATGAACTTAGGGAACGAAATTACATATAAAATATAAATTCTGTTAATTAAAGAAACGTAGAAGCTTAATGAAATTAATTTGAGAAAATTAAATGAGTTAATAATATTAAGTATTTAGTTACAATTTTAGTACAATTTAGCACAATTTTATAATATCTTCAGGACTTCAGTGCCTAAAATGTTGCATAGTCCGACACACATTCGGTATTCTATTACTATTATTCTTTAGTCTATAAATTATCGGAATTCCTATTTATTTATCGCAGACTTCACAGAGGTTCCCCCTTTTTCGGTTTTTATTTAAATGCGAACTGAATTATTAGAGCCCAATAAGAAAATCCAACAATTTTTGGCTGAAAGTTCATTCAGTCTTTTTGGCTTGAAAATTCTACAATTTGATTAAAATTGTTGTCCTTCTTGACCAAAAAATTTTTCTTTGGTTGAAAATTCAACTATTTTGTAGAACACTCGCCTTTTTGGTTTGAAAATTCTTCTCTTTTTGTAGAAATTTGATCTATTTTGGTTAAAAATGTAACTGTTCGGTTAAAAATTAATCTGTTTAGGTTAAAAATTAATTTTGTCGTTGAAAATTCACATTTTCGGGTTAGAAATTCAACTGTTCTGTAGGAAATTCTTATTTTGGGATCCAAGATTTAAAAATATGGTAGAAAATTCAATAACTTGCTACCAAGGTCCACAAGTAGTTGAAGATATTAGTTGATAGTAGATAAAGATGCATGATTTTAGTTAAAAATTAATTTCTTTAGTTCAGAATTTAACTACCTTTTTGAAAATTCGTTTTTCTGTCTAAAATTTTTTTACTGCAAATTTGACTATTACATTTTTTGCGAAAAATGTACCTTTGTCAGTTAAAAAATTCAACTATTTGGTTGAAAATTCTTATTTTTTGGTTCAATTCAACTGTTTTTCATTTGTAATTAAAATATTTTGTTGTTAAAATATCTACTATTAAATTTTTTATTTCAAATTAATCTTCTTACGTTGAAAAATTAACTTCTTCGTTAAAAGTTGAACTACTTTCTCAAAAATTCATTTTTTTGTATAAAGATGCCTAATTGTAGTTGAAAGTTCATCTATTTGGTTGAACATTAAACTGTTTTGTACAGAGCTCATCTTTCTGGCTTGAAAAGTCAACATTTTGGATGAAGTTTTTTTTCTTTATTGTCTGGAAAATCTTTCTTGGATTTGAAAGTTTATCGCTTTTGGTAGAAATTTCATCTTTTTTTTCTTCAATTTTACTGTTTTTCATTTAAAATAAAAATCTTTTCTTGGTTAAAATATTAACTATCACATGTTTTTTAGAATTCATCGGCTTTGTCGTATAATAGTAGTATATCTTTATAATATATTGTAATTACAACCAAACCTTTTTTCCATATGAAAATTGACGAGGAGTGAAGAAAAAACAAATCTTTTACTAAAAAATTCTAACAGTGTGGAAACACTCATTTGGACAAACAGGAAATAGCTTTTCCCTAAGAAGAGGTCTAAAAACATAATTTTCACTAAAAATTGTGAATACCTCGGAATTTTTAACACAAAAAAATACGAGCTTCCAAGAAAATAAGAGGATTTCCAACTAAAAAAGATAAATTTTCAATCAAAATGAAATAGTTCAATTTTTAGTTGCGAAATTAGTTTTAAATTAAAAAAAAAGACAATTTTTAACAAAAAAGTCAAATTTTTCACCAAAGAAATTATTTTTTAACTAAAATGATGAATCTTCAATCACAAAAATAAATCTGTAACCAAATAGATCAATTTTTTACTCAAAACATGAATTTTCAACCCAGAAGATCAATATTCTACCAAAAAGACATATTTACAACAACAAAAATACTTTGGATTTCAACCAAAAACGATAAATTTTGAACCAAAAATACAATAGTTCGATTTTGAGTTAGAAAAAAAATTTCAATAAAACCAAACGATTTTTCAACACAATAGTTAACATTTCAACCAAAGAGATGAATTTTCAAATCAAGAAGAATAATTCTCAATCACAAAAAAGATAAATTTTTCAGGAAAAATATAACAATATTTTAATTTTGAGTTACAGAATAGAATTTTTGACTATAAAATGATGAATCTTCAACAAAAAAAAATGAATTTTCAACTAAATAGATAAATTTTCATCCCATAAGAAATTTTCAAAAATTTCAAATGATCAAATTTTCAAAAAAATACATGAAAATTCATGCATTTTATTTTAATTTTAAACCAAAAACAGTTAAATGATGAGACAGTTCGAGTTAGGAAATTATTCTTGTTATACACTTTTTTTCATACAATAGTTAATGAAGTGTAGACGATGTTTATTATCAGCTATGATGTTTATTTATTATTTCTGATTTTAACATACTTTTTTATATATTTTATTATATTTATATATAATTTATATAATATTTTATTAAAATTTTGAGAAAATGAAGAAACAATGCAGCAAATTGCGATTAAAATTTTGGGAAATTGTGCTTAATGTTTTGAAAAGGCAAGTGTGAAGAAGAAATTTAGGATGATATTTTTCAAACCCAAGAATAATTTACAACGATAAATTTGATCTGAAAAATAGTTTTACCAATGTATTACCTTGCAATTAAAGTTGGTTCAACTCCACCGTGGTTCATGATTTGAAATTTGGTGCTACCAGAGAATACTGTTTTTTGGTACACTCAGAAAACGATTTAGTTGAATCAACCAAATTTTTGTTGGCTCTACCATATAATATGGCTATTATATGGGCAACAAAATAGTTGGTTGACCCAACTACATTTTTTGGTTATTTTCATCAAATATTTTGGTAGATGGAGTATTTAGTTGATTCAAGAACAAAATTTGGTTTGGTCAATCAAATATTTTATTGAATCAACCAAAATTTGTTCGGTTCAGCCAAAATTTCATTTATATCCAAAAAAAAGAGTTTTCTTGGTTAAGGAAAATTTGTTTTCTGAGTGCAGGGAGAGATTTGATATAGAAAAGGGTTTTTTTGCGACATGAGCATTAATTCAGATATGAGGAAAGTTGGGGCTGATCGGGAAATTGAAGAATTCCTTTGGTGTCGTTCATGCAAAGGATGAGGAAGATCTGATACCAGCTGATTTGCAACAGCCATAACCGTATATTTTTAATGATTTCCTGCATGCAAGATGTTTTTTCAAGTTCGTGCGCGATGTAATGTTCATATATATAAAATATCGATTTGTTATGAAGCAGTTTTTTATTTACATTCAGAAGGCATAAACTTTTGTGGTGTTTCTCCAAAGTGATTTATAATTATGAAAAAGTGAAAATGGTATCTTCTTAATTATTTAGGCATACATCCAAATAATGATGCGTGAAACTAGAAAGATACGAAAAGGAATAAAAATTAAAAGAAAAGAAAGCCGACAGTCGAACGTCTAACGGTTTTTGTGATTAGTTGTGCATACAATGATTTTACCATAAAGAATTGTGTAGAAGGAGGAAAAAAATACGGATTTCAATTAAAAGGCAAGAGTGGTTATTTCTTATCAGAAGATTCTATAAAAAAAAACGGTTCAAAAATGTAAAAAATGTCATCCGAAAAACTTCAATTTCAAATATCCCTGACTTTTCCCTAACAAATTTTTGATTTCCCCTGGCCATTAATATTCAAACACCAGTATTTTAATCTTGCAACGTTTTTAACATATGTAGAATTTTTTATAAATGGAATAAAACAATATTAAATTAAAATTAATAGAATTATTGATTTATTTCAACCAAAAAAGATGACTTTTCTACCATAAATGATGAATTTTTAATCCGAAAGGACAAATTTTTAAGAAGACAGTTAAATTTCCAACAAAATAATTGAATTTGTAACAAAAAAGTTGAACTTCTAACCAAACTGTTGAATTTTTACTCTACAAAAATGAATTTTCAACCGAATAGTGGCATTTTCAAACAAAATGATTCAAATGAAACCAAAAGCAGTTGTATTTTAAACCAAATAAACAATTGAATTAAAAGATAAATTTTCAAAAAAAAATGTAATAGTTGATATTTTTACCAAAAAACGAATTTTCAGCAAAATAGTTCAGAGTTGAACCGGAAAGTTTAATTTTCAAGAAAATAATTTCAATTTTCAAGAAAACAGTTGAATTTGTAAACAAATAGTTAAATTTTCCATCTCCAAATATTGATTTTTCAACAAAAAATGTTATAGTTGATATTTCAACCAAAAAAGATGAAATTTCTTTCAAAAGAGATAGATTTTAAAACCAAAATAACTGGTTTTCAAGCAAAAAGAATAACTTTCTAACGAAAAATGTAAAATTTTAACAAAATACATAAATTTTCAAATTGATAGTTGAATTTTCATCTGAAAAATATGAAATTTCAACAACATAGTCAAAGTTTCAACCAAAGAACTGAACCTTCAAACAAAAAATCAATTTTCAACAACGTACATATTTGATCTTTTACTCAAGTTGTTGAATTTCCAATAACAAAATATCAATTTTTAACAAAACAGTTTAACTTTTAACCAAAGAAATGAATTTTCAACTAAAATTATGAATATTCCACTAATACAGTTGAATTTTCAGTTAAAGCAATTGATTTTCAACCAAAAAAAACGAATTTTCTACCAAAAAAATGAATTTTCAGTTAAAATGCTGAGTCTTCAACAGAAATGTGATTTCTTAACAAAGTGTTTCAACCATCAATAATTAGTTCAATTTTCCATCAGAAACGATAAATTTTCAGCAAATAATGATATAATAGATATTTCAACCAAAAAATGTTTGCATTTTAAATAAAAAAAGTTAAATTCAAGCAAAAAGGCGAATTTTTCAAAGAATAGTTTAAACCTCAAGCAAAGAAGATTAATTTTCAACCGAACAGTTGCAATTTCCGAAAAGGATTAAAGTTCTACTAAAACAGATGAGTTTTTAAACCAGAAAGACGAATTTTCAAACAAAAAAAAATAGTTGAATTTTTAACTAAGAAAGATTTCAGTTAAGTTTTTAAATCCAAAATATGAATTTTCAACAACAAGTTAATTTTATACCGAAATAGTTGAATTTTAAACCCAAAAAAGGCAACTTTTCTACCAAATAATATAATTTTTCACTAAGAATATAATTTTCAGGAGGAAACAACTGCAAAAAAAGGAATAGAAATATAAGGCAAATAAATTAATTACTAACAAGAATTTTATATCGGGATGGCCGCAAAACATCATTTTCATAATTCATTGCTTTTTTCCCTGAGCGATTTTTCATTTTCTCTGGCCGTTAATATTCAAATACCATAATCTTAATCATGTAACATTTTTAATTTAGAATCGTTTATAAATGGAATAAAAGTTCTTTACAGTGTCTCTTATAGAGATTTCCTGACTTTTGCTAGATTTGTTCAAAATCCCTAACTTTTCCCTGACTTTCTCTGATTAATAAAATCCCCTGGTTGTTCCCTGATTTTCAGGTCTTTCCTGCCATACGGCCAACCTGAAAAGGATGAAAATCGTTTCTATTTAGATTTTGGTTTTTAAAATTACGAGGTTCAGTCCAAGACCCAGCAAGTCACATTTTCGGCAAGTCACATTGTGGCATATCTCATTCACAAAAATTTGAAGTCCAGAAAAAATTGACAAAAGTACGGGAACATACCCCTGTCACAAAAATAATGTATTTTACACACCGACCCCTTTTCAACGTCCCATGGAGTGGGGGATCCACCGCTGTGATTGGTCACAGAAATAATTTAGCCCCCCCCCCTATTTTTTTATAATTTTTTATGGACTAAATATTTTTTCCGAATGACAGATGCTGCAATATGACTTGCCGCAAATGTGACTTGTCGCAAATTTAACTTGAGGCCAATTTGACTGGCCGCAATGTGACTTGCCGGGGGTTTCGCATGATCCGGACCCAAAATTATTATTGAAATTTAAGGACAGATGTACACAATTATTTAAACTTTTTAGCTTGTAGAAAACTGAAGCTCATCGACTCCCCTCTTTTATTTTCAACACTTTTCCGAGTAGAAAAAATGGTATTCAATAGTCTTAAATTTGTTAACAGTATTGAGCATTCCCTTAAAATGTTTTTTCTCATAAGAAAGGAAAAATGTATTATTTAACATCATCAATGATGCCATGAAAGGATGCAAATTATCCTTTCAATTAACTCCCAATTTAAGTTTTCTTTCTCTTTTTGATTGAAAATTGTAAATGGTCTGCTAATCTAATATGGCTAATAGAAATATTGGCATATGCGAGAAAACAGATTCGACCCTTCAACGAAATAGTAAATCTGCTTTGACCAATGGCAATTAACGATCCATGATCAATTACCCTCCGGTAGCCGACCCTGAAAGGAATGCAAGTAACTGCAAATTTCCGGTAGACAGCCGGTCGGGAGCGACTCTAGAGATGGGCGTATCTCGTCCGAACTCATTCCAACTCGTCTAGGGCAAATGCTCCGCATGATTCTTCTGTTTTCCCCTTTTCTCACCCTTCAATAACCTGTTCATCTTCCTTCATTCGCAGTTAATCCTTCATCCAAGGTCGTAACGAGAAATGTTATCGTTCTCTTCTTCACATAATTCAAAAATAAAAGAAATTTTTTTAAAAAATACCACTTTAAATGCACTTTTTTATATCAGCAGGTCATTAATAAGGGCTCGGAGCGACGAGAAGCTAGGGAAAAAATCGAAAAAAGTCGCATTCATGTTCGACAAATTCGTATAAAAGTAGGATAAAATAACACAGCCCCACAAAAAAGTATAGGAATTCCGACTTCCAAAAATAGTAAATTCTTACCTATTTTGGGTCGCTGAATCTGAATCCGAAGTCGGAATTCCGAAGTTAGTTCTTGTTTTCTTCCTAACTTGAAAAACACTTTTCTCGTACATTTCACTGCACCACAAAAAAGTAGGAGTTCCGACGGACCAGACAGTCAATTCTTACGTATTTTGGGTCGCTGAATCCGAATCCGATATCGGGATTCCGGAGTTGCTCTTGCTTTCTTCCTAACCTCAAAATTCCTTAATCTCAAAAAATACTTTCTTCGTACATTTCGCAACCTCACAAAAAAAATAAAAGTAGGATTTCCTATGGACCAGAATATTTCATTCTTACATATGTTGGGTCGCTGAATCCGAATACGAAGTCGGAATTCCGGAGCTAGCTCACATTTTCAGATTCTCGGACATACGATTCGGATTTAGCAACCCAAAATACGTGAGAATAGACTAGTCTGGTCGGTCGGAACTCCTACTTTTTTGTGGGGCTGCGAAATGTACAAAAAAAAAGTATTTTTTGAGGTTCGGGAGAAAACAAGAGCTGAATTTGGCATTACGACTTCGGATTCGGATTCAGCGACCCAAAATACGTGAGAACTTATTTCACCGAACCAGGAAAATCCAACGTAAATTAAACTGAATTCATTCAAGTTAAAAAGCTTAAATTTATTTTCAAATAAACAAGCTTCATACAATTATAATAATAAAAAAAAATGTATTTCATTTCCTCACATAAAAACAATTTTCATTTTGATAATATTCTTTAATCCAAAATTCCAAAATATTTTCTAAGTATAAAGCTTTAATGAGAAATTATTCAATTTATAATGTTCTGAAATAAAATACTGCAAGTTCTTCCAGTTTTGAATTTGAATTTCAAAAGTTTTATTATGATTAAAATTGAAGCTAAGTATATCGAACTTCTGAGAAAAACAGACAAAATCGATTAGTCATTTTCAAAAAATAAAAAACAGTCGCATTTCTTCGAAAAAGTGGAAAAATATTCGAAAAAATCGCAAGATCTGAGCTCTGAAATCTTATTTAAAAAATGCGTCTCGGGACCCTTAATAATCTTGCACCCTCCCTTGAATCTTGGCAAAATAAACCCTTAGGAAACTGATTAAATTTCTCGAAAAATATCAGATTTCTTTTTAAAAGGAAGCTCTGAGCAAATAATATTTCTATCTCGTGGAGGGAACTCCTGCGCATCTACCTCGTTCCTGAACCAACACAAATGGAGGCTGGATGCGTTCACCTATGTTCCCTTCTACCTGTATCTCGTATATCTGCGGCAGGTGTTCTGAGATCGATAAACATATCGCAAAAGGAGCGAGACTCGTGGTATGCGAGATGCTCAACCGTATACCATGATTCTTGTAATATGCATATTGTGCAAAAACCATGTTGATACAACCGCCTGTGCATCCTTGATTAGAACCGCTGTACTCATATGTAAATAAAATTTAAAAGATACGCAAAAATTATTTTTTAATTCCTTTTCTTCAATATTTTATAAAAACTAGTCAAATTAGGCGCCTTGCGCTTACAACGAATGGTTTCGTAGCCTAATAAGACGTTAATTAAGTCGTTCAAACCTCCCCCTTCCATACTTTCCCACCCCTACTCCCACTACATTGTCCTACTTCATCTATCCTCCCTTACTTCTCCCACATTTTAATATTCGCTTCCCTTCCGCAACTTCTTCCTCATCTACTTCCCCCTCACCTAACTTCCTCCGCTAACACTTCCCTTCTTCTACTTCCCTCCTACACATGTCACTCACTTCCTCTACCCCCACCCCTTATTTACCATCACTCACCCTTTCCATTTCTCCTACTTCCCCCACACCTCACTTCCCCTACATCTCACTTTCCCTACACCACAATTCTTCTTGACTCATTTCCCCACTTCTCATACTCCCCTCCATTAATTCCTCTTCTCTTCCCCTACGTCCCCTCACTTTCCATGCACCCCACCCCTCATTTCCACTACCCACTCCTCTTATTACCACTACTTCTCCACCCATTCTCCTACTTCTACACCCTTTATGTCTTCTCACTATCCCTACTTCCTCTCCCACATTTCCCCTCACTTCCCCTATTTCCCATCCCTTAATTTCCTCTACTTCTCCTCCGTAATTTCCCATCACTTCGAAGCCTTGAAAAAAGGGTTTCTGCCCGGGGCTACGAAACTCTAAAAACTGATACTTTAAAGTTATAGATCCTGAAAATAATTAAAATAAATAGAAGATTAGTTTGTTTCTAATGTTGAGATTTGTTTCAAGTGTGTAGATTTTTAATTGCTCAATTCGACGTTTTTCATGTAACAAGGTTCTATTTCAGAACATGCATATTGGAAGGTTCTATCTCGCAAGACCAAACTGACACAGTTTCATATTGGTGGCAGAATCTGGAAGCCTACAAATTGCCATGTAAATAGTGTCGTCCTCTGTGAGATACAACATTTCTATTTGCACGCTCCAAGATAGAACTTTTTCATTTGGACGTATTCAATTTACCAATTTACTTTTCAATAATTAAATTCTAAACGTGTTCAATGTAAAATCCTTTAATTTTATACGCTGCCGTTCGCTCTGTTTCATTTTATGTTTTCGAATTTTGAATGATTCAATTTGGAATGCTTCAATATGATTGTGTCCTTGAATAAACAATAAAAAAGCATCTGTTTTCTGACGTACAATCAAATTAAAAAAGTTAAAACAAAATTTAAAAAAGTGGTCCTTAGAAAGTCATGGCAAAATGCAGTCTCATTGAAATGGCTCAGCTTTAAGAGGCATGTACGACGTACAATTTTAAAACTTTAAATAAAAACTTTTCAATTATATGCTTTTTTTAAACTCAGATTGCATAGCCCGAAATGATCTCAAAAAAGGGGAAATAGAGTGATTTTCTTACGAAAAAAGGGAATAAATTCTTGGAAGTAAAATTAATGTAGACATCATATCGAATTCAATATGAAACGCTTTAAATTCCTAAGATTTCATGTTGAAATATATATCATTCTCATCAAATTAGTTAAAGTTTCAACAAACAAAAAAATGTCTACCAGAAGAGATGCATTTTCATCAACAAACATAATAGTTCTTTCGACCAGAAAAGATTTTAATTTTAAACCGAATACAGTTGAATTCAACCAAAAAAGATGAATTTTCCACAAAATGCATGATTTTTCAGCCAAATAGTAGAATTTTCAACTAGAGAGATCAATCTTCAACCAAAAGAATGAATTTTGAACAAAGTATTTAAACTTTCAACCAAGTAGTTGAGTTTGCAATAAAAAAATTCTCAACCACAAATATAATATTTGATATTTTAATTAAAATATATATATATATTACAACTTTCAATGGAAACATTTGAATTCATTAAAGAATGACGAATTTTCAACGAAATAGTTGGATCCTCAGACAAAAAAAAATAAAATAGAATTAAGTTAAACAATTGAGTTTTAAAACAAAAAACGGTACATTTTTAACAAAAAATATAATGGCTGATATTTCAATCAAAATGATTTAATTAAGAATAAAAAATAATTGAATTTAACCAAAAAAATACGAATTTTCAGCAATACGAACAGTTGAATTATTCAGTTCAAAAAATGAATTTTTAACGAAAAATGAAATTTCAAGAAAATAGTTAAGTTTTCAACAACAAAAAAATGGAATATTAACAAAGTAGTTGAACTTTCTAGGATAGATGAATTTTCAACCAAGAAAGATAATTTTCAAGCGAATAGTTCAAATTAAAAACAAAAAGAAACGAAGTTTTAATAAAATACTCAAATTTTTAGCCAAATAGTTGAATTTTAAAGTCCAAAGGAATTAGTTTTCAAAATAAGAAAAATAAAAAATAGTAGGATTCTCTTATTGGGTTCTATTCATTCAGTTCACATTTTAGCGAAAAAAGTTGAAGAAGTGAATAGGGAAGATAGACGAATTCTTTATAAAAGGGGAAAAGAGGGGAATAGGGGAAAAAGTGTGAATTCTGGCCAATCAGATATTTCAATTATATTGAAACTCAAAATAATCGTAAACGATGAAATATTTTGTTTTCAAATTCAAAATTTTACACGGAAAAATGTATAGTTCAAACAGAAAAATTAAATTAACAAACTTAAAATATATTTGCAAAAAGCAATTTTTGTTTTTGAAACAGCCAATTTTATCCGCGATTCACATAAAAATGTAAAAACTCATTCTGCTATTAATTCCAATATTTTTATTTTAATTGGTCCTTTTTAATTTTTATAATTTTAACGTAAAAAGTGAAATCAATTATAAGTTTCAAACATCTGTCAAAATTATTCCTATTTAATTAGCGCTATATTCAGATTTCCAATATTTTAATTTTAGCTATAATAAAATATCTTTGTTTTAAGGATTTAAAAATGTGTTTTATTAATAAAAATTAGTAATAGTAGGCGCCATAGTTTCTCTTCCCTCATGTCGCCTCACTTCCCCTACTTCCTCCTCAACACCCTCCACTTCCACTCACCATCCTGCTTCCCATTATTCCCCTACTTTCCCCACCAGCCTTCTACCCTCATTCGCCTACTTCCCGTTTCCTCATTTCCCCTCACATCCAATACTTCCCCTTTCATAGTTTCCCTTGATTCCCCTTCTTCCACTCACTACACACCTTCCCCTCTCCTCAACCTCCCCACGTCTTTTACTTGCCCCCTAATTCCCTCCCACTTTCCCTCTCGGGAAAAAGTACGATGGACGTACACCCGACCGGAAATATAAGTTTTTCTGCCCGGGGCTACAAAACTCTATCTAATAATTATAATAATTATTATAATGGTCAAAATAAAATTTTCTGCAAATTCCTATTTGGAAGATTTGTCGAATATCATTGTTTCGTTTCCAACGATATATGTGGCCAGATCACAAATAAGTGAAAAAAATTGGTTCAGCTATACATTTTTTCCATTACACGGAAAAAATGTTTTCGTAAAAAAGTCACGAACTTGTAGCTATGTCTCGGATACGAGATGAAGAAATGAAACATTACATCCTTACTTCTATGAGAAATGTATGGACAAATTACGAAGTTTATTACGAACAGTTCGAATTTCCTACGAACAGTTCCTGAAAATTTCAGACTGAAATATAAAGAGGAAAAATTTTATTTATGCGATTTAATTTATATTAATTTATAAATTCGCAACTCAGAGGATTCGAACCTTTAAAGACTGCTGACTCACCAGCTTCTAAACATAAACTAGAAGTGCGTAAGCACGCGCAGCCATCGAAGTCAAACAATATAGTTATTATAAATCTCGATAAATAATAAAAAAAATTAAATATTAAATTTTAAAATTAAATAAAAAATAAATAAAACTCGAAGCACACATACGAGCGCACACAGGGCGAGCGTGTGTGCGGGGCACGTACAGGCGAGCCTACTTTCCAGTTCCCAGATTTGTTAGGCAAGCCCGTAAGTGCTCTGAGAATTTTTTCCCAATCACTCGTAATATTTTCGTAATTATTCACGTGAAAAAAGATGATGAACCGTTTTACAATGTTCACATCAAGTTCGTCAATTCTTTCTCAAAGTTCGCAGATTATTTACAAAAATACATCAATATCCGATGAATTTTTCTCATATCCGAGACCTAGCTACTAGTTCGTGACTTTTTTACGGATAATTTTTTTCCGTGTAGTTCCAAATTTTCCTTAGTCCCTCTTTACATTTTGTTTTAAACTTTTGAATCTGGATCGTAATATAATAATAAAGAATATATAACAGTTTAATGAGAAACCATAAATCTCAATTTCTCACGAACCTACACCTACATAATGAAGGCTAAGTTAGGAAAAAATAACACCTTGTAAAGTGGAGACATAAACCCCTCATGAGGAAACTATGTAGATCAAGTGCATACTTAATAATTAAGTATGCACTCCAAGATTCAATATGTTCGTTTGAGCGTGTCCATCGAGTGCCTACATTTACAGGCATAGATGCAACATTTCTGCGTACCATTATGATAATGAACTTGTGAAATACAGCGATGGTTAATAAATAATTTCTCACCTCCATTACAAGAAGGACGAGAATCGATATTTTACACGTCGAAGAAATCCAAATTGGTAGCTATGTGCAATGGATAGTGCACTTTGTGCGTTTACATTATCCTACTTATCGGGAGATCTTCAGGAGTCCTCACTCGTAAAAATAATGAGCGTCGTTTGTCTAATTGGAGAGATTACTCACTAGAGTTAACTTATTATTTTTTTCGCGCCAACCAAAGTTTTTCTTCCAAACGTTTTCTCACGGTAAACTGTATTTATAAATTGTAATTGTAAATCGCGTAAGGTAAATGGGTCAATTATTGGTAACGTAAATTCATTATTTTATTTTGCTGAAAGAGCAATATTCAGTTAGGAAGCATAAATATTTGCAATTTCTTTTTACATTCTTCAGTTTGTAATGCTCCGTTTTTTATGCAGATAGTTATTTCTCTTCTGAGAAAGACTCAATATTCCTATTTTGGTTTTTAAATAAAGAGCATAATCTAAGAGTAATCTATTCATAGTTGTGAAATTCTAAGAACAAGATTTGCATTCATAGACAAGAGTTCCATATTTTAGACTACAACAATTGTTCTGTTTCTAATTAGAATTTGTTTCGCCCCCCCCCATTTTGCTAGGTTTCCCAAAGAATTGAATACGTGTTTTTTTTTTGTTAAACAAAATTTTTTTTAAACTACCCATGCAAATTGCAAGTGTAACTTTCAAGCGCGGATAGAACTCGGATGGGTGACCATCTGCTACGTACGACACGGTTGTGTATTTGCTGCGTTTTAACCTCGATTTTAACGGGAGGTTCGACGCCCAGGATGACTGTGTGCATTCGATGGATAGGGTCAAATGTCTGCCTTCGAACTCGACTGTCGAATACCCGGCTGAACTCGGGAGGTGTTTTTCTGCAGTTTTCCTCTCCCCTGGCCAAATTTCGAGGCAAATGCGAGTACTGCTAATAAAGTTTGATGCAGCCACGGGTAATTACTGGTTGTGATTGGATTCATACAGTGATTCTAAGCCAACCTTAGCAAGAGAAAAATGTTCACAGTTTCATACCCAGTGAAGTGGAGACGTCTGGCATAATATGAACTCATGCTAAAGGACTTAAATGATACTTTAGCAGCGAGAGTGACCCGTGTATAGACCTCTGTTTCACCAGGGCTTTAAAATAAAAAAGCGAAGTACAATAGGTTTTAACCGCAGTGCTACGGGACTTAAATGGACCATCCTTTCAAGACAATAATAATATTAAATTCCTTAATTATTAATGTTTTGAATTTTTTCCTATATTCTCATGAATGAATAAATATTAAAAGATTGTATGTATTTGTTAATTCATTTTTAATATTTTAACCAATTTTGTTCATTTGACCAATTTTCTTTTCATAGAATATCGCAAATTAAGCGTATTGTATAAATTCTGTGGTCGATTTGATGAAATTGGCGAGTGTATATTTTCATTTGAATTGTTTTTTTATTATCCAAACAATTTCTTTTTGTTTAAATCCATCTTTTTAACAGGAAGAGTTAGAAAATCGTACTTTCTTGCTAGTTTTTTAACCAGTTTCAAAAGTTTAGCCTAAATCTTACTTTTTTCGAGTTTATGACTGGGAAAAGTAAATTCGTTCATATCTGTCGTCTATTTATTGTTCAAACAATTTATAAGTCTTTATAAATGCATTTGTTGACAGAAGAAAAGCTAGAGAAACTTTTGAAAACTATTTTTTCAATAAGTTCCATTAATTTCTCATAATTCTTAGATTTTTTAACTTATTGCTAATTATTAAAACAATTTTTATTTGCTAAAAAATGTTATTCTCATAATATCGCAAATTAATGGTATTTTCTAAATACTAACCCCAAATTAAGAAAAGTGAACACCTATTTCTGAATATGTAAGTTACTTTTAATTCATAAATTAAATTATTCACATTCATAAAGTAGGCCAAAGCATTCAAAAATACCACTAATTTGCGATATTATATGATGATAAATTGTTTCCACAAATACAAATTATTTCAACAATAAGAAGTCAAGTCTTCAAAAAAGTTAGATTTAGGCTAAACTTTTGAAACGTGTCCAAAAATAGCAAGAAAGGAAGATTTTCTAGAATTTTCCATTAAAAAGTTGGTCTTCAAAAAAAATCAATTGTACACATGAACAAAAATTGTTTAAACAATTAAAAATGAATTGAGAAATAAATGGAATCTTGTACTTCATTCATTCACGTAGATTAATGAAACAAATGAGAAAAATTAATAATTGAGGGCAATATTCTGCAAAATCCTTATTGCACTTGCATGATGATGCATTCGTGTATCTTCAAAAGTTTTTATGAGATTTTTAAAGTATTGCCTATTATTATATATTTCCACGTTTTGGACGGAGTTGACAAAAATGTGTTTTTTGCTATGTTATTTTAAGTGATTTAATTATTATTTTAATTAAGTTCGAAGGGGGCAGATTCTTTATTTTCAAAATTCTTCTACTGATGAAAGAAAATAATTTTTTATTTTCAATCTTTTTCTGAAGCGGAAAAGGGAATTTTTTTTCAACATTTTTATTCAATTCGAAGGGCGTAAAATTGTGGTATTTAGATTTTTTCTGAATTGGAAGAGGTAACTATCGTTTTCAATTTATTTCTGTAATGAAATAGGAACATTTTGTATTTTCAACATTTTTATTAAGCTGAGGGGGAAACAATTCTGTAATTTTCGAAATTTTCTTAGAATAAAAAGGGCATATTTTTTCTTTTCAATTTTTATTCTGTAGTGGTAGACGGTCATTCTATATATATATACAATTTTTACTTAGTTGCAACTAAGTCCTCCCTTCCATGGGAGGGAGGAAATTTCTGTTCTTAATTTTTTTCTGAATTGAAAGAGGAAAATTTTTATTTGTAAGATTGTTGGTGAGTTGGATGAGGTCAAATTATATATTTTTAGCACTTGGCTTGAGATGAAAGGGGGAAATTTTTTAGTTTGATTTTTATTTCGAAGTTTTGTAATTTAAACCTTTAATTCATATAATTTTCATGTAGAAAGTTGTGAAGTTTTGAATACTTAATTTTTAAAAATGTCATTTTTAAGGCCTCTTTGAAATGATTCAGGTTTTAAAGCTTGAATTTAACAATTTTTAGCTTTTATATCTATTAATTTTAAATGTTTTAATCTAAAAAAAAAAGTTGAATAGTTTTAAATCGAAAGCGGTCAAATTTGAACAATTATGGAAAAAGTATTAACAACTATATATACACTTTCCATTAGTCATAATCATTGTTTAAATGAACATTTGACTTTTGCAAATAAAGATTAAAAATTAATTCAACGGTTTTAGAATCTAGGGTACTTTTTTTTTTATCTGAAGAAAAATGATATTTTTTCTTTTAATTAACTACAGGTCAAAAACTCTACATTTTAATCAGTAAGAGTTTACTATTTATCAGTGAAAACTTTACTGATTTAATTCAGTGACCCATTTATAAATATTTCAATCATTGAGATTGCATTGTAAATCAGTGAAAATTCTTACATTTTTCGAAAAATAATGCCCCGCATAGAAAATTTTAGATAAAATATGAAAAATCAATATGTTGGATCCTTTGAAAAAACTCAAGAATTTTAAATGTAATGCCCCAAAAAATGCAATAATTCTAAAGAAGAATTCAAACGTTAGAAATTAAATAATTCCAAATTTTATTTGAAATTTTAGTATTCTTAAATTAGGATTTTGAAAATTTGTCTTTTAGAATGAATCAATTTCATATTTTGCATCACGCTTTTTTAAATTAACTCTTTTTGATGTAAAGTGCAAAATAAATATTTCGAAGATCAATTAATGGTAGGTTACAGTCCTCACAGTTCCTAAGGGATAAAATATATGGACCAAAGGGTACTTTTTGTTACACTCGCAGGGTACTTTTTTCACGATCGAAGGGTAATAAATTCTGGATAAATCCATGAGACTTCAAAAGATTGAAGTTGAATTCAAAAGAATTCAAATGATTTGGAAAAATTAAAAAAAAGCCATTGATTTCCGTAAAATTAGAATGAATTTAGAAGAATTTAAGGTAAAAAAGAATTCAATTAAATTCATGAAAATTCGAAGTAAATTTAATAAAAGATTTAAATTAATTGAAAACAATTTGAAAATATGAAAAAACTTAATCAAATTCAGTAACTTTAAAATAAACTTAGAAAAATTCAAGGGAATTTAAAAGCATTCGATGAAATGCCTAAAAATGCAGAATTGAGTAAATTTAGTTGTATTCAAAGGAATAAAAAAATTGAAGAGAATCCCAAAGAATTTAAAAGAATTCAGGGTGAATTCCAAAAAAAATAGTTTCAAATCTTTGAAACACTACTAACTTCTTGTCAAAAGTGACTAATTACTACAAAAAAATTCAAGTTGAATTTAAAAGAATTCAAACGACTTGGAGCAACATTTTTTAATCGAAAAAATTCCACTGACTGCAGTAAAATTTGAGGGAATTCAGAGGAATTTAAGAGAAATGAGATGAATTCGATGTAATACATAAAAGAATCAAGCTGAATTTAAAAAGCAATTAAATAAGTGAATTGAAAACAATTCAAAAATATGAAAAAATTGATTGAATTGAGGAATTTTGAAATGAGTCTAGAAAAATTAAAAGGGCATTCAAAAGAATTTGATTAAATGCCTACGAATTTGAAGTAAGTTTAAAAGACTTCAAAACAATTCTTTAAAAAAATGAAAATGAATTAAACAAAAATTTTTTTAAAATCCATTGAATTGAGTAAAATTTAGTGAATTTAGAGAAATTCAAAAGGATTTAAAAGAATTCAAAACAAATTAAGAAGAATTCAGGGCGAATTTCAAATGAATTGCAAAAAATATTTGAAAATCTCGTGAAATTTTTAAACCCCTACGAAATCCCTCACTTCTTGAGAATAATTTTCTTTGAAATCTATCAAAATATTAAAATACCTTAAAATTATTAAAATCTTTAGAAACCCCTTGGAATTGTTTAAATTTCTTAAAAATGCATTATGGCATCTTTTAAAATACCCTAACATATTTAAAAGTCTTTGTAATCCCTACAAACTCTTGAAATAAAAAAAAATCCGGGAATTGTTTAAAATTGTATAAAATATTTCAAATCCTTTGATATCTTTTGAAATCCCTTGAAACTTTTTAAAGCTCTGGAAGATTTCTGAGGATTTTTATGAAAAATCTAAAATCTTTAAAATCCCTTCAGATTATTGAAATCTATTAAAAATTTCTCAGAATCATCAAAAGTACACTGAAATATTTTTAAATAATTCAAGACAATTCAGAAATAGTTACAGAATATATATTAAATAGTGATTAACCCATGAATTATTATTGAATGAAAAGTGACTATAGTGACTTCATCTTAAAAAAGTAATTAAAAAGTGACTTGAGAAAAAAAGTGACTAATAGTGACTGTGTGGTAGCCCTGATTTTTTTTACACTTTTTACAGAAATGCCCTGATTTTTGATATTTTTTCTTAAAATCCCTGGTTCTTGGAAGCTTCGAGCGTATTCGAAATTTTTTTGAGGCCTTAGATTATTATAAGTATACAATAAATAAATATTCGCTTCGTTCGTAAATTTTGTCCTCTGAAATTTATTTATTGTAATGCGACAGATATAATCTGAAAATCCTCCTCCATCCGCAATCAAGTCCACCTTGAACAGGTGGGAAAATGGCGAATAGCCAAGCACACATTTACATTATTAGTCTTATTTAATTTAATATCGAGCAAATATGTACTAATTAACAAACTTCATTTTTATTTGATGAAAAGGTACAAAACAGGAAATGTATGATGACTGAAACTGGATTCAATTAAATAAGTTGATTGCAGATGGAAGTAGTATTTTTCCAGTAAGATAGTTCGATAATCTTACGTCGTATTGCAGTCAGCATATGAGAATGTTTTTTCGATTAAATTCCAGATAAATAATGCATATGCGGGCTTCCGTTTTGAGAGATATAAATAATAATCTAGGGGCACTCTGCATGAAAATAAATGAACTACTACAGGGTGGCTGCAAAACTTCATTTTCAAAATTCCATGATGTTTCCCTGAGTTTTTCGTGACTAATTGTTAATTTAACCCGACCATTAATATTTAAAGACCAAAATTATAATGTTGTAACTTAATAAAGAATTTTGTAATAATAGAATAAAACAATTCTAGGTTTAAATTTAGAAATTTTGTATTTATTATTATCAGCCACACCACAACCTAATTTATTTTTTTCAATTGAAAAAGGGACCTACTTAAATCGAAAAACTGACTTATTTCTGACACAAAAAAGTGACTAAAATTCACTAATGTGCATTAATAATGTTACTAACGTTTTTTCAATATTAAAACAATTCAAAAGAATGCTATTCATAATACTTCAAATTAATTGAAAATAATTCAAATGAATTGGAAAATAAAATCCATTGATTTCAGTCAACTGGGAATAAATTCAGAGGAATTTAAGAGAAATGAGAAAAATTCGATGGAATTAAAAAAAACAAGATGAAATAATAAAAAAGTGAATTGAAAGCAATTCAAAAATATAAAAAACTCATTGAATCTAATAAGTTTGAAATGAGTTTGGAAAAATTCAAGAGAAGCGTTTAAAAGATTTCAAGATTAACTGAACAAAAACTAAACAAAAATCAACAAAAATCCATTCAATGAGTAGAATTGAGTGAACGTAGAAGAATTTAAATGGATTAAAAAAATTGAACAGAATTTCAAAGAATTAAAATATTCGAAAATCTATGAAAGCCTACGAAATGCCTCACTTTTTCTGAATAAATTCTTTTAAATTTATTACAATATTATAAATTCCGTAACATTTTATGAAGTTTGATATTCTCTGAAATCATGGAAAACTTATTAAAATACCTTAAGTGCGTTTAAAATCCCATAAAATAATTTAAATCCTCGGGAATCTAATGAAATCCCTTGAAAAATTTTTAATCTCTTAAAAATATCTTGGAATTATTTTAAATGCCCTAAAATATCTTAAATACTTTGAAAACCCTTTAAATTATTGAAATTAATTAAAAATTCTTTAGATTGTTTTAGAATACCCTAAACTATTTCAAATCCTTTGGAATATTTTCAAATACCTTGCAATTTTTTTAAACTCTTGGAAATTCCTTGAAATTTTTAAAAATAACATGAAATATTCCAAATCCGTTTAAATCTTTTGAAATCCCTTGAAAATCATTGAAATCCTCGGAAATCTAATAAAATCCCTTGTAAATTTATAAATCTCTTGAAAATGATCGGGAATCTTTTTAAATATCCTAAACTTTTCAATTCTTTAAAATTTCTAAAATTCTTAAAAATCTTGAAAATTCTTGAAAATCTTTGGTAATACCATGAATTATTTCAAAATCATTGAAATCCGACGAAACTCTTTTCTTGTGAATAAATTCTTTGAAATCTATTGAAATCTTATAAATTATTTTTATATAAATCTTATAAATCTTTTAAAATCTCTTTAAAAATTGTAAAGCTCTTGAAAGTTCTTTGGAATTAAAAAGAATACCCTAAAACCGTTTAAATTCTTTGAAAGACCTTCAAATTATTGAAATATTTAAAAAATGTCTTAGAATATTTTAATATTTCCTAGAACATTTCAAAAGAATTCAAGAAATTTCATGAATAGGTATAAACCTGAATTCAACAGTGGTTAACCCATGGGTTTAATTTATTTTTAATATTTTTAATTTAATGACTAAAGTCACTTTTTCATTTTAGAACCTATTCCAAGAAAAAAATTTGACCAAAAGTGACTTTGTGGCAGCCCTCACTGAGAAAAACGGTTAATTGGGCTAACAGTTTAGTTGGTAAAATATGGTATTGCTATTTTATTAGTTGTGTCAACCATTTTCTTAGTTGCTAGTACTAATTGAATAGACACTGAGCGGAGAAAAATGGATGTTTAATAGTAGATGTTCAAAGTATAAGATAGTACTGCCAAACGGTACGAAATATTAGGCTTGAATATATTTTTATTTCAAACTTGAACATCCAAGATGTTAAACTCGTACAGGAAAACAGGCCAGACCTCTATCGGCCGCTTGGTGAAGCTTGCAGTCAATGTCGTTCCATGCCATTTCGTGTCGTATGTGAACTTGTGAAAAAATGATGATGACCAATATTTTGTTTGTAAATTGTTTGAATAGAGTAAAACGTGTGATGCAAACGCTGTTTCTTCTTCAAAAAATTCTTCGAGGTACGAACGCTCTGCATGCATATCTTTAATATCCACAGAAACTAATCTCTAACATCTAGATGTTAAGGGTAAACATCCATTTTCTCCATGTGCAACTGATGGAATTGTTGTGGCAACTAATAAAACAACAGTATCAACTCTAAAATAGCAGTACCATATCTTAATAATAAAATAGTTGGCCCGACTAACCATTTTTGTTGTTCTTGACAGTTACTTGAAGTGTTCCCTGACTTTTGCAATTTTTTTTCAAAATCCCTGAATTTCCCTGAATATAAAATTCCCTGATTTTCAGGGTTTCCCAGACCTGCGAGCACCCTGTACTAATGATATTTTTGATCAAAGGGAAAAATGGGCAGAACTTGTTTGAATACACGCTTGATTATTCACTGCACATAAAACGAGATTCATCTTCGACTGCAGAGTTGCTTCTTTTGCAAGCAATAAAAAAAGGCTGGAGACATCGACAACTCGGAGAGTCCAAAGAGAAGATGACACCAGGTTCGAGGTAAAGCAGGTCGACCAAGTGAGGGAGATAAAACCATATGAGGAAAAGTGACAGAGAAAAGTCGTACTACACTTCTCGTAGTAATAGTATAGTATCCCGCTGTGTTAATGGTAACGGTAGAATGGCAGTTTCTCAGACCAGCAAAAGGCAAGAATCATTCTTGACGACTTAATTGCCCACGTTTATGAATCTGATGAAATTCATTTTCATATAACTTTCATCTATGTTATATAAATATATTTCCACTGTTTTATAATTATAATTGCAAATTATAATTGTCATTATTAGCCATATACCTCATGATAAACTTCATCGCGGAATATTATATGACTGTGGTTATAACAACCGTTTCTAGTTAAAATTGTGCCTTTTTATAGCTGTCTTGAGAATTCTGATATATTACTATTATTATTATACCATTAGGACAAATCCCTCTCGGGGTAAGCGTGACTCACTCGGTTCTAGCCTCGTTATATTGTCGGGGATCAAGGAATTTAGTGTAAGAGGTGAAATACGGGGAAGGGGGGGGGGGGGGGGGTATAAATTTTTAGATTGATCAAGAATTCCCATGTTGATTATTTTAACACGTACAGCCCACAACATTGTTCCGAACCAGGTCGCTGGCCAACCTCCCTAGCAATCACCCCAGGCGAAGAGCTTCACAAAGTCACCATCTAAAGCTCTCCACCCTAGCCCATTAGTATCCAAGGTCTTTTCGTTTCAAGCGTCGTTCACTCCACTGACATTCTTCATCATGCATTTCTTCTTCATCATGCATCCTGTCCTGGCATACCTCTTTAGCTTCCTTCACGTCCATGCATTTCCTCTCTTGTGTTTCTATAGCTTTTTATATTTTTTTCGACTTAGGGTTTCATTCACATATTCTAACCATTCATTCCTAAGTCTGCCTCTAGATATGCTGCCATTTACTTTATCTCCATATACTTGTTTCGTCACTCGTTCATATTTCATTCTCTCAACATGTCCAAAACATCTCAACGAATTTCTTTCACACTTGTCAAACAGTGTCTCCTCTACATCACACTCTAAGGATTTTCTCAATACTGAATTAGTCCATTAGCGTTTTACCGCACACATTGCCCAGGAATGCCATGCCAATCGCTTTAATTTTCCTCTTTTCATTTTCTTGGTAGGTCCAGGTCTCGCTACCGCACAGGACAGTTGGTGTGAGTATAGAATTATATTGCCATTTTAGCTTTATTTGTTATATTTTTACTTCTGATGATGGCCCCTGCACATCCAATAACCTTCCTACCCTCACTCAGAAAAATGTTTGTTTGAATCAAACAAATTCTTTCTTTGATATCGGGTCAAATAAATATTTGATCGATTCAAGCAAATGTTTGTTTGATTCGAACAAACATTTTTCTGAGTGTTCGTCTTTTTAAATAAAAAAGGAAAGACTCGAATTTCACAACTGGCCTCGATTGGCTTCAACTCAAAAAAATTTGCACATCCAGTTTCCCTTTTATCGACTTTTATAGACCTTTTCTATTTTTTTTTTAAGTTAGTTACAATATAAAAGATAAACATCTAGTGGGGGTATAATTTTATAGATTTGAGGAAGATAAAAAATTTTGAACTATGAATTACTTTTCATATTTTGCGTTGATTTCGAGAAAAATGTGATTTTTAATCGTTAAATATGATTTTATTTCTTCAATTTCAGGGAGAAAAACCAATGTTTCTTTACTCTGAAGTTCAGGAACCTTAATAATCTTATGCAAAATGTTCTTTACATTCTTAATCAACTAAAAACAAACGTTTTTGAAAATGATGAAAATTGAGAAACACAAAAAAGTGTCAACAGTATAACAAATGTTGAAAAATAGTAGCAAAATCCTCTAAAATCCCTGGAAATATGTCCATATTTTCAAATCCCTTGAAATCTATAAAAACTCCTTATAATCTCATGGAATCTTTCCATTTCTTTTGGAAATACTATGAATCCCTTAAATATTGTAAAATTTCTTGAAACTCCTTAACATTTATGTGCTTGAAGTTCTGAACGTTCAAATGAACGAATTTTTCCAATGATGACTTTGTAAACTATAAAAAGGGCTAAAATGTTTGTTCATTTATATTGAAAATGATAAATTTACTCGAATAAAATTATAATGCATTTTTAAATTGCATTTGGGACGATATTTATGGATAAAATAGAATTGGAAAAAATATTTCGTTCATTTAAACGTACACAACTTCAGGTAGATTTAACATTTTTTAAATACCGTAAAAGCTCCTTGGAACTTTCGAAATATTTTTAATCTTCTGAAATCTTACGAAATTCTTCGGAATCACATGAAATTCCTAGGAATCTTTTGAAATCCCTAGAAGTCCATTAACATTTGATTCCATTTCATTTATTCTCGAAGTGCTCTAGACATTTTTTTAAATCCTTTGATATTTTTGACATCCTCTTAAAATGCCTTGACACTTTTTAATCTGTTGAAATTTTTGGTAATCTTTTAAATACCCTAAAATATTCCAAATCCCTTGAAATACTTTAAAATCCCGCAAATTATCTGAAAAGTAATATTTCTCACAGTTTCTTGAAAAATTTGGAAAACTTTGAAGTCAGATCACACCTCTTGAAATCTCTTAAAATCCCTCAAAATATATCAAATTCTCTGAAATCCCTTGGAATCTTTTAAAATACTCTATAAAATCTTTGAAATAAAAAGTCCTTACAAGTCCCTGAAATCCTTTAAAACTACATGAAATCTGTTAAAGTATTTGAAATCTCGTAAAATTGTTGAAAATCCCTTGAAATTGTTTAAAAAAATGTTGATCTTGAAATTTGTTTAAAAATCGATTTTTGAGATGCCAGATATATTATTTCAGTCAATCCAGCGAAGTAGTTTGAATTTATGATTGTTTATATACTATAGACAAAGTGAAAAATAGTTGCATCAGTGAGAAATCTGAGAAAATACTAGCATTGGTATCATTTTGAAAAAAAATAGTAGCAAAATATTTGTTACGTTAAAGAAAGTGTTAATAGTGGCTTGAGTCCAAGAACTGAATGATGCAATACTTTAACATTTTAAAATTTTTAAATTGTTTATTCCTTTTTAATTTTCCCTGAATATCTGGCACGGACAATTCAAAGATTGAGAAGACGATTCTCGCTATTATAAATTATTTTATCATCATAAAGTATTATTCTTAAAACTCCAATCATGCAAATGAAGATTACTATTTACTGTAAATTTAATTTCTCTAATATCTTTTCCAATTTAAAATTCACAGGAACTTGAGATAAAATTAAATAATTATTTAATACGAGATGCTTTCTTGCGTAGTTTGCTTGGGTAAATTTTCAATAAATTGTAGAGGTAAAGTTGCCGTAACTCATACACTAATTTGTATCCAATTGTGCAATCAAAATAAAATTTTCTCTCATACATTGCAAAAAAAAACAAGTGACCTCTTGGTCAGAGAGGACAATAAACAGATTTCTAGTGTCGGTGGAAATTCCTCGTGACGAGTCGCACGCGTCTAATTGTGATATCGCGAGGTTAAAGCGCATCTCCGCATGCAACCGGAAACGCGAATGTTGGCGCACAATATGATCCTTAAAAAGAGTTTCTCCAACCGGAAGCATTGAACCATCATTTAAAAAACGGGTCCGGACGCAGCTATTTGTATTGAGTGAAAAGACAACAATGTAATATTATAAACCAGCATTATTTAATATTCGTTCATTCATTCATTGAGACCATAACTGCTGAGTACTGAACAATGATTCCCGGAGGCACGCGCTAGTCATTAGCCAGGGTGGCCACAAAACTTCATTTTTATATTTAAATACCAAAATTCTAATCTTGTAACATTTCTAATCATGTGGCAGAAATTTTGCTGTGGCCCCGACCAGGCACCACTATTTCTAAAATACTGCATCTCCAAAGTAGTCGAAAAAAAGTAAATATAAACTTTGTCAAAAGCGCCGCCTGGTATCACTATTGAGCTCTAAAATCGATTTAAATGGACTTCTGACGTAATGTGCAAAATAGAAGAATTATTTTAACAGAAATAGGAGTGATAATTTTTATGAAGTTGTAATAAATTATTGAAAACCATAACAAATGTATCTTATTAAAAAATGTATTTTTGTGAAAACGCTAAAAGATTACATTGAATGTTAAATAATGACCCAACAAATTCCAAAGTAAAATTTTACGAATACCCCCTTGACTTTTCGAGGGAGTTTCCTGACTAAGGGTTGATATTCTAACATCACCCTAAAAACACTTCTGAATTGAAACTTGAAAAATACTACAATTTTTTACCCTTATGATTTTTTGAGTGGGTCTCTCGGATAACTGTTGTTGTTCTCACATCCCCTTGAACATCCCCTTGAAAACCGACGCAGTAAGATTCATTTCTATAAAGGTGGTAGAATTGGAGGAATATTTATCCATCTTCTTCTTAGGGAAACAGGATCATTTTCGAAAATAATCGAACTGGTTGCCTCTCCGATTTTTTGCGAGGTGGTCAAAAATCATCATATTTTTTTCGGGATAGTCATTCTAACACCCCCTTGAACTTCTTATCCTTGACAGAAAGAGCAATTTCTGAGAATATTCAAAGTTATTGCCTCTCTGATTTTTTGATGTGGTACTCAGGCTATGGATTGTCATTTTAGCAGCCCCCTGAACCCACCCACGCAGTAAATCTGAATTCTCTAGCGCTGGAAAGATTCAGGTGAATATTTTTCATTCTTATGCTTCGGAAAAATGACACTCTCGGAAAAGTCGATATTATTGCTTCTATGATTTTTTTTTATATGGTCCTTAGACTATGGAATGTGATTCTAACATCCTTCACAGCCCATCCTTGCAGTAAAGTTGAATTCTCTAGAGCTGGAAAGATTCAGTGAATATTTTTCAATCTTATACTTTGGAAAAATGGCAATTTTTTGGAAAAATTGAATTTATTACTCTTCTGATTTTTTGAGGGGGTTCTCGACAATGTGTTTTCGTTCTCACCAGGGGTGGCAGAGCCAGCATGGATGCCATGGAGAACTCCAGACCTGTAAATCTCCAACCATGGAAATTTCAGACATGGAAAACTGGACGAGATGATAAAAAATTTACTTTTACTTCAAAAATATATCTTTTGTCAGAGACCTCAGTTTTAGATTGCATTTTGCACTGAGAACATCTCTTTTAAAATCAAAATGATTAAACGTAAACGAAGTGATTGTCAGACACGAATGTTAGTAAAGGAGAAGAAGTTGAAGGAGGAAAAAGTGATAAAAAAAGCAGCTTTTAGACAATTTTTTCTGCGTACGAAAGATGATAGCTTTAGCTCTTGTAATATTAGTGAGAATAAAAATTGTGATTTCGAAAATAGGAGTGAAAACGTAAACACTCAAGGGAAGAAGGAAATAGACTGTGATGCAGAAAACCATAAGTTGAAAGTTTTATAATATATTTCTTTTTAAATAATTCTTTATTTGAAAATTAAAAAAAAAAATAGTTATCGATTTATTTACATATTCCAAACCGGATTGAGAAACGTCAAACCCTAGTCTCTACAATTTTTTAGCATTACGCAACTTATAAAAAGAAAAAAAAAACATCTCAGCTATTTCGCTTTCTGTAAGATTCCAGTTCGGTCAGGACTAAAGCTACAGAAAATTTCCTGTAACTAGAAATTCTTTCTAGCAATTAAATTCCAAGCTTCCTTGGAACCAAAAATCGGATCTAATAAGAACCACAGTTTTTTCTGTCTAGCGATTTTTCAGCGCAATCTAGTTCTTACTGTAGTACCTACTATCGGCGAAAAATTCGAGTCATCTGGCTTTGACGTTAGAAAAACAATTTCAATTTGACCGGTTATTTTTACGAAAAATTCCGTAATACCAGCCAGAAACTTTTTTTCAAAAATCTTCAAAATTCAATTTCTCAAAATAACCCGAATAAGTTTTGTATTTAAATATTCTTTCTTATTCGACTTGAAATTCTACTAAAGAATAGTTAGGAATAGTCAGAAAAATTATTTTTTCTAACAGATCTCGATTTTATTGTATTTTACAGTTATTTTTTGCTTCAAATCAGTAAAATGTTACTTTATTGGACATAACAATATAATGCGTCAAAAACGGCAAAGCTGGTTACTTTTTCTCCGTTTTTCCGCTAAAAAACTAAGACTTGTCTTAAATATTGATTACCTATCACTCCTGAAAATTTCAATGGAAAAAAACGTAGCTACATATTTTGAAAAAATGTCGTGTTGTAATTAAAAAAAAAACACCTAACAGCCTCACCATTTTTTATTCATCTTTCATTTTTTTCACCGCTTTCAAAAGAGTAAAAAAACTTGACTGACTCAAGCAAGTAAAACCTTAAAACCTCCAAAATTGTTTTTAAAAAAACAAGGATTTGAACAAAAAATTTCCTTGAAAAAAAGATTCTTGTTTCCCATAGGGATTATTTCTTAATTTTCTTGTGGATTTTTAAAGAGTGCAAAAAACTGGATAAACTAAAATAAGAAAAACCTAGAAACCTCGTAAATTGCAAAAATGGCAGCGCTTTTAAACTAAAAATGGGAAAGGACTTATTTTATCCTTACAATTCTTAACTTCCCCTAAAAATGTATAAATTTCACTAAGGTAATTTAAAAAAATACGTATCTCCTTATTTTCCACATACAGAAACATATTTTATTGGCAAGCCAATCGTAAACATGTGTCTCTACAAAAATTCTATAAAAAACCATTGCTTTTTCATAATTTTGCATTGTTTTCAAAAATTCCTAACCATTGAGATTTTTTATGATATTTTTTTATATTTCGCAAAAACTACAAAAATTGAGTATTTTTGCAAAACAAGCTAAGTTCAGCTTTTTTTTCATAAGGATTCTATCGATTAACACAAAAAGTATATGTATTTTTGGAAGCCTTATATTGTCCACATTATAAAAAAAATAAGAACGATGTTATGAATTGTATGAATGTATCAAAATGTCTAATTACAAAATTTCAGGCCTTGGACTCACTACAGATATCAAAATTAGTGTAAATAGTGTGTTGATTTCCCAGCAAAATTTCCAGTTTTCTAATCTAATATTTTAAAAGTGTTAAAAATGAACTTTAATGTTTTTTTAAATTTTTATTCTTCAGTCTATAAGCTACCAAGATTATTATTTATTTATCGCAGGCTTCACAAATTGAAATATTTTGTTGAAAATTCAACAATTTCGTTGATAAGTCATACTTCATGGTTGAACATTCAACTCTTTTGTTAAAAATTCATCTTTATGGTTAAAAAATTCAACAATTTGATAGAAATTAATTTTTCTTTTTAGACTAGCCAATTTCCTATGGTTGAACATTCAACTTTTTGGTTTGAAAATCCATCTCTTTCTGTAGGAATTTTACCATTTTTGAGTAAAATTGCAACTGTCTGGTTAAAAATTAACTTGTTTCAATTGAATATTAACTCTTTTCTCCTCTACCTTTTTAAATATCTTAAAAATGCCTCAGCATTTTTTTAAGAAGTCTTAAAATATTTCAAATCCTTTGAAATCTTTCGAAATCCGTTGAAATCTTTTGAAAACTCATGAAACTTTTAAAATCTCTTGAAAATTCCTTGGATTTATCAAAAATATCCTAAAATTTTTTAAATGCTATCGAATATAAAATTATTGAAATCTATTCAAAATTCCTCGTAATTTTGAGAGATACACTAAAATCTTTAAAATCCTTTCGAATACGTTGAAACTATTGAAATCTGTTAAAAATTCCTTGGATCTTTTAAAATACTCTAGAATATTTTTAATTATTTACAATCTTTTGGAATCCCTTGGCATTTTTTAAAACTCTGGAAAATTCATTGGAACTTTCAAAAATACCATAAAATGATTAAAATCCCATGAAATCCCTTCAAATTATTGAAATATGTTTGCAATTTCTTGTAATATTTTAAAATACCTTTAAACATTTCAAAGGGATTCAAGAAAATTCGGAAATAGGTGCAGAACAGAATTCTATAGTGGTTAACCCATGGGTTAATTTGTTGAAAGAATGTGCCTAAAGTTATCTTTTCATTTAAAAAAGTGATTTTAGTAAATTTGTCTTAAAAAAGAGACTAAGAAGAATTCAAGAAAAAAGACGCTAATAGTGACTGTATGATAGCCTTGATTATTCTTAACAGTTTTCTTAAAGTGTTTCTTACAGAAATTCCCTGACTTTTGTCACTTTTTTCAAAATCTCTGACTTTTTCCTGACTTCCAGGTTTTCCATAACCGCATTATGGGTAAATAAACGCAATTTTACCTGCAAATGCATGTTTATTTAAGCAATCAAGTACCAGCGTGGTAGATGGACACGGATCACTATAATGTGAGAGAATCGCGATGGGAAATTATAGATTCCATACACTATATGGTAACGGTTCTTCATTGGATTCAAAGATCGTTTCGAGTTTTGTAATTTTCTTTTGTAGATATCATAGATATCAATTCGCGTGCGAATCTATGGAGGACGCAATTGAAGAAATTAGAGAGGAGAATTTATAGTCATTAAAAAGATTACTCGCACTTTGAACTATGACCGTTAGAATCATAGTTCCTGCTTTGCAGGGTCAAACATTAAAATTTTCCCAGTTGACTTTTAAGCGTTTTTAATTTCATTTATTCAATACTAATTGCTTTATTATAATTTTTTAAAACAATTAGACACTTAAGAACTCCAAGGTAAAATATATAATTTGAATGATTGTGAAAGTAATTTCAGAATTCACAGCCCAAAATGCTCTCGAAACAAGGGAAATAGGACGTTTTTTGAAGAAAATGGGGGAATAATAGGGGAATAAATTCTACTGTCTTCAAGTCAAAATATATTGGATTTTCATTAGAATCATGAAATTTTCAACCAAAAAAGATTAATTTACAACAAAACAGTTGAGTTTTCTTGCTAAAAAGTCGAATGTTTTCGAAAACACTTGACTGTTAAGCTCGAAAAGATGAATTTTTAACAAAAAAGTTAATTTTCTACCAAATGGTTGAATTTTCAACTTACGAAGTTGAATCTTCAACCAAGTGATCGAATTTTAAAACAAAGATGTATTTTAATCCAAAAGGACAGCTTTTCTACTAAAAGTACAAATTTCCAACAAAACAGTTGAATTTTCAACCAAAGGAGATGACTTTTTAAGAAAATAGTTGAATGCTCAACAAAATAATTAAATTTTCAACTAAATAGTAGACTTTTCAATTAAAAACAATGCATTTTTAACCAAAAGAGAATAATTTTCTACCAAAAGATACATTTTCAACAAAAAAGTTAATTTTCAACCAAGAAAGATGAATTTACAACCAAATAGTTGCATTTTCAACCAACAAAATTAATTTTCAATCAAGCAGTTTCATTTAAAACCAAATACATGAAGTTTCAAACAAAAGAGATAAATTGTAAACAAAAAAGTTTAATTTTTAACCAAATAGTTGCATTTTAAACCGACAAAGATGAATCTTCAACCAAATGATGAAATTTTAAGTAAAAAAGGTACAACTTCAACCAAACACACTTGTATTTTCAATTAAATGGTTTAATTTTCAAGCCACAAAGACGAATCTTTTAGAAGACAGTTGATTTTTCAACCCAAAAAGTTGAAATTTTAACAAAAAGATGAATTTTCAACAAAAAAAGATTATTTTTCTACCAAAATGAATTTTTAATCCAAATGATCGAAATTTCAATAAAAAAAGATTCAACTTCAACCAAAAACAATTTGATTTTTAACCCAATTAGTTAAATTTAAAAAAAAAATGAACTTTCAATAAAAAAAAGATTACTTTTCTACCAAAATATGAATTTTAAATCCAAAAATACAAAAGTTCAATAAAACTGTTAATTTTCGAGAAAAAAGATTACTTTTTAGGAAAATAGTTGCATTTTCAAGTAAATGATTAAATTCTCAACTAAATAGTAGAATTTTTTACCAATAGAGATGAATTATGAACCAAAAATATAATAGCAGACTTTTCAATTGATTGGAATTCATTTTCAATAAAAAAAAGATGACTTTTCTGCCAAAAGATGAATTTTCCATTCAAAATGACCAATTTTCTCTCCAAAAATAAAATTTTTCAATGAAATAGTTTAATTTTCGAACAAAAAATATGACTTTTAATAAAATAATGAAATTTTCAACAAAACAATCAAATTTTCCACTAAATAGTAGAATTTTGATCCGAAAGAGATGAATTCTAAACCCAAAATATAATAGTAGACTTTTCAAATCGAAAGAATTGACTTTCACCCAAAAAGATGATTTTGAACCAAAAAAAGACGAGTTTTTAATAAAATAGTTTAATTTTGAACAAAATAATTGAATTTCCAACCAAATAGTAAAATTTTGAACCAAGAGATGAATTCTGAACCAAAAATAATAAAATAAAATAATAGACTTTTAAATGTAAAAGAATTCATTTTCAACCAAAAAAGACAACTTTTTTAACAAAAAAAGAATTTTCAAAACAAAATGACCAATTTTCTCTTAGAAAGGAAGGCGAATGTTCAACAAAACAGTTTCATCAAAACAGTTAAATTCAATTTGGAAAAGAAATTATGCAATTTCATTTTCCGGAAACCTCATAAAATAGGGGAAGCCTTGCCTTCTAGCAAAAAAACAAAAAAGATTTTTTGGACCACCCTAGTAGCCACCCTGAAGAAATCCATGTTCTAGGAAATAGCCTTGGAAGCGAGAAGTATTTTATAGTTTCAAAATTTGAATTTTCGTTTGACCTTTTTTTATGGTACACAAAGACAAGCTGGTAAAGGACAAGAGATAAAGAAGATGGTACACCCGTTGAATAACTAATTACAACTTCTTATAAAACGTTAACAGAATATGAGACACACGTGCATTCCTATTTTACTACCTGCACACGAAAACCAGAAATTCCTAAATCAAAGCTACGAGCTTCAGATGGGATGGAAGTTAGGATGAATATTCTACGCATGCATTTAACCGCAACTGGAATACACGACCCGCGGATTAAATGTAATTGAAACACAAGCCTGCTTTGTGTCTCTAATGTGATTTTATAAACCATCTGGCGTAATTAAGTGATAAAAGGAGGAAATTCTCTGCTTTCAGTGAAGCTGAAGGAAATATTAAAGATATCGAATTTTTTACAACTTGTTTTATCAACTCATTAAGAACATATAATTGAAGTTCGCAACTATTATAAACGGAAATATTAATTAATTTTTTTTATTACTGATACACATTTTTAGCGATAAAATAAAGTAATATATTATCTTAGGCAGTTATCATGCCATTACAACTACGATTCATTCACCCACACACTCTGATATACAAGATTTTTTCAAATTCTTATTTAAAGTAACTTTGCTCTACGTTCTTATTAAAAAAAAATTATTAAATATAAAAAATCCTAATTCACCTTCAAATAGTCAGTTTTGGAATTTTATTTCACAAATTATTTGTATTTGATGTCAAACAACAAAAAATATCCCTTTACTGGTGCAAAATGTCCCATTGTCCCTATAGGAAGACTACCATTTCCAAAAATTTATGAAGTTAACAAATTTGTTAAAGTTAAAAAAAATTTTATGTAAGCGCTATTTTAATTCTCGAAACTTAATTTCATAAATTACTTGTACTTTGTATTATTTAGACATATTATTATTAAAAAAATTTGACCCCAATACCTCTACCGGAGGACTGTCATATTTAAGAAATGTATTGAATGAAAAAAATTCTAATTTACCTTTAACAGTCGAGTTTAAAATTTTATTTCACGAATTACTTGTATCTGATGTCGAACAAGAACAAAATTTTCATCCCAATATCCCAATCGGAAGACTACCATTTTCAATAATTTATTAAATAAAACAAATTTGTTAAAATCAAAGAAATTCTAACTTTTATGTAAACGCTTTGTTAATTCTGGAATTTAATTGCACAAATTACTTGTATTTTCTATTATTTTTGACACAGTGTGCATAAAATCCGTTTTTACATACCCATATGAATGAGAAACTGAAATGGTTAATGTGCGAAATCTCGGAGAAAAAAAATCGGTTTGAGATGACCAAAAAATGGAAATGGAAGATAAAAATGTGTACCAAACGATGGAGTTAGCAGTTTTAAAACAAAAAATTGTTGATCGTGTTATATTACCTCAAATATGGCTAAAAAACCATTTTTGCACTTTCAGGTTAGGATATCTCAAAAACCTGAGGTATAGGAAAAATTTAGACAACGGATTCGTTTTAACCCCTTCGTTGGTATTGACGCAATATGCGTCAAAATTTTCCGTGCCCTGTGTGGCATTGACGAAAATTGCGTCAATCTTCTTTTTTCCTATTCAACTTACTCCGATTTTGCATTCAAGTCGTACTCGGGGGTTTTTGGGTCGCTGAATCCGAATCTGAAGTCGAAATTCGAAAATTCAAAATTTCGGATCCAATATGGCGGACGAAAATACAAAAACGGCTTGATTTGGATAAATATCGTTACTTGCAGGTTTTTGGGATCGCTGAATCCGAATCTGAAGTAAAAACTCGAAAATTCAAAATGACCATATAATGGTCCGCCATATTGGATCCGACATTCTGAATTTTTGAATTTTGACTTCAGATTCGGGTTCAGCGACCCCAAAACCCCGTGAGTACCAAGATTTATCCAAATCGATCCTTTTTTTGTATTTTCGTCCGCCATAGTGGATCCGCCATTTTCAATTTCTGAATTTTGACTTCAGATTCGGATTCAGAGACCCTAAAACCCCGAAATTGCCAATATTTATCAAAATTGAGCCATTTTTTGTATTTTCGTCCGCCATTTTAAATTTTAGAATTTTGACTTCAGATTCGGGTTCAGCGACCCCAAAAACCCGTAAGTACCAAGATGTATCCAAATCGAGGCTTTTTTTGTATTTTCGTCCGCCATATTAAATCCGCCAATTTGAATGTCTCAATTTTGACTTCAGATTCGGATTCAGCGACCACAAAAACCCCAGGATACAAACTGCCAGGATAACAAATTTTCGAGGGGCGTCTCACTCAAAAATTCAAGTGTTACTCCGTCAGAAATCGATCGCAATCTGTAAGAATTCCGGTAAGGCAATGCATGCCGTGAAAATCAAAGTAGGAAATCATCAGTGAAGGCACGATTTCGTGAAATCGTTTGAAAACGGAAAATTCGTACGAGTCCGTTGGTTTTTGATAGAAATCGTTAAGTATTCGTAGCAGTCCGTAAGGACTTCGAGTGGAATCGCAGGGAATCATTGGGATTCATGCTTGAATTCGTAGAGAATTCGAGCGGATGAGTCCCCGCAGCGACCGCGCGATCGGGCAAATCTCGGACTTGCGCAGTATCCACGGATATCAGCTGTTCGCCACACATTAAAAGCATTGTTGTTTTTTCCCGCCGGTGTTGATATTCATTTTAATACATATAACAATAATAAATTATACATACATATTTAATATATATGAGATAAATAAACGAGTATAAAATCATACTATATTACTACCGTATTTCACGGGTTTTCAAGATAAATTTTCAGAAATTGAAGTGTTATTTTAATTGGGGAGCGTTCACATATTACGCAACGTTATTTTCGATCTTTTTTAACTCCTCCTTCCCTGTATCACAGGCAGTAACATTTCCTCCCCCCCCCCCC
>CAKNXH010000145.1:496748-551306 GCA_932178445.1 Andricus quercusramuli | reverse complement strand
GATTATTTAAGGATTTCAAGTAATTTGAAAAGTTAACAAAATTGTTAGGCATTTTAAATGATTTTAAGGGATTTTAAAGGAATTCTAGGGATTTTAGATTCATTCAAGCTATTTCAAAGAATGTTATGTGATTTCAAAGAATTCGAAGAGATTTCAAGCGATTTCAAATCAATTCTAGGGACTGTAAAGATATCAAGGAATCACATAAAATATTTATGAATTTTAACCGATATAAAAAGATTTCAAGGGATTTAAAAGAATTTCACAAGATTCAAGGGATTTTATAAGACCTCAAATTATCATCCGAGAGTAAAATTGCTTTATCTGTACAAGCAAGACACTGTAGAGATTGACCAAATATTTTCCTAGCTACACGTGGGAACAAAATGAGTTCTTTCAAAAACCAAAAACAAAATACCCAGGGGGGGTCGGCAACGATCTTTCGAAAAAAGCATCTTCTCCTGTGAATATGGTGATTACCGAAGGAGCCTTAGAACATACTTTGGAATCTCTAAGTGGGAAACCATTTGTGAGTAACCCTGGTGTAGCGGGAGGTAGGAACTTGGTTGGACCTGCGTGTGGCACTGATGCTGGCGGGTCAAATTAAACGGTAAAACAACCACGAGCTAAATTATCGGGAGCTTTTAGGGAGAGGTTTAAATGCCAATTGTTCAATCAATCAAACGTAACAACCAGCCAAATGGGGATTTCAAAGAGACCCCATTCTGATAGCTGCACACCGAATGAAATCAGGGAACAGAAGAAGATGCGGCTGAGAGTTTCAATAGTTTCTTATAGCCAGGCACTTCAAAGTTACCTGAAAGTGGCCATAGTCGCCGAGGGGTTCCCAATAAACAACTTCGATGACGTCTAGGTTAAGGTAGTTGAAGCAGCATTATGGAAGAAAATCGATGGAGTGCAACGTGGAGAAGTCATCCCAAGATTGAAAGATTGCCGCTATAAAAATGGTGCGTGGAACCAACACGATGTCAAGGTGGGTGGTGATGCTACTCAATTTTTAATTACTACAGAGTCAGGAGTCGTCGAGAGTCTCAAGAAGATCCACTGCAGGCCTCACTTTGGATCTAAGAGGATGAATATGAATATCCTCTCAAAAATTAAAGTTGCATTCGAAGATAGAGCTCCGTATCCGTTTTCGGCAGAGGTGGATAATACAACTTGTAGTTAAAATGGACACTATGTGTCCTCCTTCTAGTCTAGATTCAATCCAGATGAACCTTTGCAACGTTAAAGGAGTGTATGCTATCTTAAGCAGACGTTTGGCAGTGAAATAAACGGATTCAGCCTTTATACATGAACCTTGTACATACAAGGCGAAAGTTAGAGGCTTGAGTAACAAGAGCATATCAGTCATTTATGATAGTTACGTCGAAATACCTAGGTCGACACTTTATGTTAGAAGCGATGTTAAATTTATTGGATTTCCAAGGTTATTTCCTAGAAACATGGGGGCAATAGTGACCGAGCACCATTCAGGAGGCAGGCACCAATCTATGGTGATTTGCATAGCGTACCCATTTGACTCTCAGAACCCACTACCATCTGAAAATGGAGAAACCTGGTGGACTACTGCTGCATTAATGTATGGCTATTGCTCATCGGAAGTAATGCTGAGGCACATCATTTGACTTGGGGTGGTAAGAACACCAACCACAGGGGTGAGTATTTATTAGATTACGTCTTAACTACTGATTTAACTTAATTGCATCGAGATGATACACTTACTTTCGTGACATCTAGATGTCGAGAGGTAATTTATGTGACCTTATGTTTGATAAACATGAGCAAAGTGTCCAAGAGATGGCATGTATCGTCGGGTACGTCCTCATCGGATCATAGACAGATATGCTTCTCCATGACAGCCTATAAATCAGAGGTTCAAAGGTAATATTATTATTATTATTATTATTATACCATTAGGCCATTTCCCTTTCGGGATAGGCGTGACTTGCTAGGTTCGAAAATAGTAAATAGGTATACAGGGTGTCCCAGACTCAAGTGTCCGGACTTATATAGCCATATAAAAATTACAAAAATAAATAGAAAATGTCTTTTCCAAAAATCAGTTGAAGTTTTACTTTTTTAGTTATGAAACATTTAAGCTGGACCAATCAAGAGCGCTGTATAAACAGCCGAGGGTGCGTGAACAGGATGCCAATGTAGTGTTCTCCCGTCGCTAACCCCACCTCTGCGCTCACTTCGATAACACTGCGTTGAAATCTCGTTCACGTACACACGGCTGTTTATACGGCGCTCCTGATTGGTCCAGCTCCAATGTTTTATAACTAAAAAACTAAAACTTCAACTGATTTTTGGAAAAGGAATTTTCTATTTATTTTTTTCATTTTTATACGGCTATATAAGTCCGGACACTTGAGTCTGGGACACCCTGTATAGGTATAAAGTGGGTCGATATATATGTATGAGGTAGATAGGTATATAGATATTAGGTATAGGTGTTTTAGATTGATCTGGAATTCTCGTGTTATTTATTTAAATTACACGTTCATTCCGCAACACTGCTCCGACCCAGGTTGCTGATCAATCTCTCTAGCGATCACCCCAAGTGAGGAGCCTCACAAAATTGTTATGTATGGTTCCACTGCTTGGGCGCATTAGGTCAAGTGTCTGTCCTGTACCACATTCTTTGAGGACTGTCTCGTTTCGGACTTTGTTCATCAGTGTTTTCCCGCATATTATGCGCAGAGGTTTCATGCCGATCGCGTTAATTTTACTCCAGTCCTTTTCTTAACAGGTCCCATTGTCGCTACCGTATAGTACAGTCGGTACGAGTATAGAATTATGTATGGCCATTTTAGCTTTTTTTGATATGTTTTTATTTGTAAGGACGGAACCTGCTCTACCGATAACCTGTTTACCCTTATTTATGCGCCTATCTAACTCCCCATCTATTTTTCCGTCGTTAGTGAATAGACTACCTAGATATACGTACTTTTCAACTTGTTCTAATCTCTCATCGTTTAGGACAATGTTGCACATTGTTTTCTCACTTTTTCCCTCAAACACCATGATTTTCGTTTTATTCATGTTAATTTTGAGGCCCATCTTCTTCATGCTTGTATTAAGTTTATTCAACATTCTTTGCAAGTCCTCGACTGATTCTGCCATAACAATCTTGTCATCTGCGAAAAATGACTCACGTACCTTCACTGTTTCGAGATCTACACCTTCTTTGTCGAAGAGGGCAGTTCTTAGACACTTATCCATGAGCATGATGAATAGCCACGAGTACATAACGCATCCTTGCTTCACGCCTTGCATAATCTCGAACCAGTCACTCAATTTCCCATTTACCCTTACACTCGCTTTACTACCTGTACATTATATTGTTTTTATTGCCTGTGGGAGCCCTACATTAACTCCGTACTCTTTAAGGACTTCCCAAAGTTTACTTCTATTTACCTTGTCGAATGCTTTTTTTAGGTCAATAAATGCACAGAAAACTTTCTTTCCAACTCTCAAGCCTTTTTCTGTGATCTATCTTAGGCTAAATATCTGATCTGTACATGATCTTTCTGGCATAAATCCACATGGACTTTCCATGTCTTCTCTTCTGTGATTTCCATTACCCTACGAATAAGTATTTTGGAGTATATTTTACTTACGGTACTTATTAGGCTGATTCCTCTGTAATTACTGCAGTTGCTTTTATCTCCCTTTCTTTTGTATATTGGTACGATAATCGCTTTTCTCCAATCGTCTGGGACTTCTCCCGTCTTGATACATAAATTTATCAATTCCCACAACCTGTGAGGCATGTACTCGCCACTGTATGTAAGCATTTCAGCGCTAATACTGTCTATACCAGCAGCCTTACCGGTTTTCAAGTTCTTAATAATATCTCTGACCTCAGTGACACATACTTTTTCAATTGGGTTTTCTAATGCATTATGTTCTATGTCGCAGTTTTGTTGTCCTATATCTTCACCTCCTAATAGTTCTTTAAAGGAGACTTCTAAAGCGTCTACTATCCCATCTATATGATATAGCATTTCACCTTTGTTGTTTCTCATGCTGACAAACTCTGTGCTTTTACTTTCCATCAACTGTTTATATAATAGTTTCATAATTCCTCTAAAGTAGTTTTGTATTTTGTTCTCTTCTTCTGTTCTGATTTTTTCTTTAGTCTCTTTGACTAGTCGTTTGAAGTTCCTCTTTTTGTGTCTGTAATCATTTTTGAGCCTGCCTCAATTTCATCATTCCACCATGCATCACCAGATTTTCTTCCTACAACCGCCGTACCACATACTTCGGTCGCATTTTTAACAATAGTATCCTGCAGCGAAGTCCACGCGCCCTCTATATCTTTATTGTTAAATAAACCCTTTCAAATTGTCTCGTCTACACGTTCGTTTAACCTATTTTCAAAGCCTTTTCGCACTTCTGGCTTCTGTAAATTTTCAATCCTTATTCGCGTTTGTTTGGTTTTTTGTTCTCTTTTTTCTCCGTCCCCGCCCTAAATTTTTTTTGAAGACTAAAAGGTAATGATCATTATTGCATTCGGAACCCCTCATGTCTCTTGTATCTTTAACTAGTTTTCTTAGTCTTTCATCCGTAATAACAAAGTCAATTATACTGTGGCTATTTCCTTTACGCAAGGTGTACATGTGGATCATTTTATGTCTAAACCAAGTATTTGTAATAAATTCACCTAGCACCCTTTCTGTATCTGTATCCTGACGTTGGACACCGACCCATCCGTTCATATCTCCTAGCAGAATTATTTTTTCACCTTGATCGCAAATACTTATTGTATCATTTAAGGTGTCCCAGAAGGCGTCTTTGACTTCTCTCGGGTCACTATAAACTGGGGCGTAGTACGCTATGATAAATAATCTTCTGATTCCTATCTTCATTCTAACCCACAGCAATCTCGGCGGTACTTATCTGTGATCTTTGAGATGCTGTTTTGCTTTTTCATTCATAATTAAACCGACCCCTTGACTAGCATGTGATTCACTATCTACTCCTGATCATATTTCGAAACTGCCTTTCAACACCCCATTTTCTATGTTTCTACTTTCGCAACCCTTTTTCTTCGTCTCAGGTATACCTAGAATATCTAGTTCCCTTACGTGCATAGTTTCTTGTAGTTCTCTTGCTTTAAGATCATTCACTCCTCTAGCATTCCAAACACCCAGTCTCCATTCATCGCCTGAAACTCGACCTTCACGTTTACCGTGTTTTGCGAGTCGAAATCATGTCCGAATTAAGCAGTGATTTGTCGTATGTTGGAGAGTCAAGTTGTAACGTCAGTACCACCAAAATTTCTGTTACTGGGGGAGCATCTCAGCAGTTAACTGCGCGCTATACCAGACAGAATGAAATCTTTCGAACAAATATAATTTGCTGTCAACATTCTAACAAAAGGTATGAACAAAGCGTATCAGGACAATTTTCCTCTTCGTATTAGGAAAACAGACAGGGATGCACCCTGGTATAATTCTAGACTTGAGGACCTGAAACAGGGCCGTAGCTAGAATTGAACTTAAGGCAGGGCATAGGTGGTTAAAGGTAGGGCATCGGTGATTAAAGGTAGGGCGAAAGTGAAAATTGCACTTGATCTGATCTTGACAATTGTATTTTTTAAGGTAGGGCATTGATATTTTAAGGTAGGGCATTGCCCCACAATGCCCCCCCTTAGCTACGGCCATGACCTGAAATTGTATTGTCAGGGAATCGAGAATATACTTAAATCCTAGACTTGAGGACCTGAATTTGTATTTTCAGGGAATCGAGAATATGCTTGACACTGATATAAGGACATCCCTCAACAAAACCTGAAGGTGTCACTTTGGGCGAAACGGCTCAGACGACTAATGAAATCCTAGAGCTCCTAATAAGGGTATTTTTCCCGGACTCAAAGTTGGATTACACGAATAAGGGGGCAGTCCATGAGTCATACCTCTTGAAAGGACCAATTTAAAAAGCCAGAATGGAAGATTGGATATTAGCCAGTCGTATTGTCACTTATTCAAAAATAAGATGAATAGTTAAATAATTCAAACCACTTGAAGCTACAGAAGATGATAACATTTTCCCTGAATTAATTCAAGAAGGATTTCAGTCCTTGGTGGGTCCATTGTGCTGCATATGTCGGGCACGCTTATCAATGGGATACAACATCAGTTGACATTCACATGAAAGAGGAAATCCTAATGGAAATACCTCTCCATGATTTTTCTCTCAAAAAGGCAGAATTACCGTAGACGTACTCAAAGTGTATACCTCCCGCATTTATAATACAATGCGAAAAGGTGAAGTAGCGATGGCAGCATTTCTAGACGAAGGGGCAATTAGTAACACCACAATTGAATCCATATACGGTTGTGCTGAAATACACGGAGTGGCACTGTAAACAGGTGGATGCACTCCACATTGGAAAGCAGAATGGTATATACATCTACATGGTAATGAAGTGAAGTCCAAAGTGTCAAGGGGATGCCCACAGGGAGGAGTTCTTTCATCCACTCAGTGGCCGCTTGTCATTGATGACCTGATTCGTTTTTCGAATGAATCGCATTTTTACACTCAAGGCTATATAGATGACCTGGCGATCCTGGTAACAGGGCAGCATGAAGGCACTTTAGTGGAACTCATGCAGTCAGCGCTCAACATAGTAGAGTAATAGTGAAGAGACCGTTGTTTGCCCTTTAGCACAAGCAGGACGGAACTCATGCATTTTACTAGAAAAAGGAAACTTCCTGGCCTTAAAAATCCTAAATTCGACGGTAGAGTAGTAGAATTTTCAAAAACAGCAAAGTATTTCGGAGTAATATTTGACGCTAAATTGACCTGGAAACTCCATGTTGGCGAAAAATGACAAAAAAAGCTGAGATGGTCTGTAGTTGCCCAATAGTTATATACAATGATAATTAGAGACATAATAGCATATGCATCAACGATCTGGTAACCAAGCTCTTAACTAATTAGTACTATAAGGATGATTGCGGCAGCGGAAGCCTATAGATTCCTAGTAGCGGGAAACCTTAGTGACGTTAAGGTGACATATCTATATGACATTAGTAAGCGCCTGCTATGCGAGGATAATATTCTCGCTATGGAAACTGATGTTATGTTAAGGAAATTATCTTTCTTGAAATCCTTCAAGGACATCTCTAAAAGAAAAGAACGGCATGATGCAGGGAAAAAGGAATACTTATTTACACCAGGAGGTTTGGTTTGGAATACAGACAGCTCTAAAGACTCCTTGGGAACAGGGGCTGGAATCAATGGGAAGAAGCCCAAGGCTACGATAACAACAACACTGAGCGTATTTTCTATCAGTTGTCCAGGCTGAAATAATAACATTTGTTCTGACAGTCAAGCAGCAGTTAAAGCTCTCAAATCTGAAGAGTTTATTTCCTGACTAGCCTTCAAGAACTTCTTAAGGTTGCCGATAAAAACTGGGTTGGTCGGATGTGGGATCCCGTCCATGAAGATATTGAAGGTAATGAGAGAGTAGATACACTGGCTAAGACGGGAGCATCACAGCCCCTTAATGGCCCAGAACCCTGCTGCGGAATCTCGTACGCATCAGTAAAAGGAGCCATTGGTCAATGGATCACGGAGGAGCATGTGAAATATTAGAAGAAAACCAAAAAATTGTGCATTCTAAGAATTTCATGTCTGGTGCATGCACTAAGAGGACTAATGAACGCTGGAACATGAACTGCCGGCTGAGAAAACACTTGGCCAATATGAGGATTGGGGACCACCGTTGTTGTTGAAAGTGTGATTTTCGTAAGGAAACAGCTCATCACGTACATTGTAAATGCAATGCACTGGCATGCCTCAAAAAGGAATACCTGGGGGATCATTTTCTCGAATCAGAGACGTAAACGCGCTCTCAGCGAGCGTGCGTTTACTAATGGAATCTTCAATATTCCTTATTGAATTTATTTTGCGATGTCAAAATATGTGTAAGAATTGAGATATGGTATCAAGCATGAAACATACTATAAAGATTTTTCATCTCCCCTGTTGGAAAAGTTTGATAGGATTTTACTACAAACAAATTGATACTTTTCAATCCATTTTCTGTATCAGCAATTTTTAAAATTTCCTTTATATTTCTGTCCATTTTGATATGGTTCTTTTAGAGGACTCCTATGAAATTTTATAAAATATCATATCTGTAATTCTTGTCCATTTCAATATGCTTCTTGATGAAAATCAAATCATATATACTATTTCACATTTCGGTCTACTTTAGTACGCTTTTTTGATAGAAATCAGATCAAATCTGTCAAAATTTGTCGGGAAATTTTATACATTTCTATTAACATCTTCTCACTGAAACGCTATCAAATCTTAACTGCGCAAATCTGGTATTCAATCCTATGTTCCAGAATCTTATGAATTTTGATCTAATGCTACTTGTCGAAAAATCTTATAGTCTTCTATCCAAATTTTCCCATTGAAACTATAAATTCTTATCCCCCACGAAACTTGTATCGAATCCTATATATCTAATACACGAAAATTTCTATCAAATTCTATCCGTGGTAAAATCTTATACTTTTTCTATCAATAGTTTTATATTAAAACTCTATCAAATCTTATCTGCACCAGACGTATATCAAATCCTATTTAACAATTTTGTGAGGCTCCTCACTTGGGGTGATCGCTAGAGAGATTGATCAGCAACCTGGGTCGGAGCAGTGTTGCGGAATGAACGTGTCATCTAAATAAATGACACGAGAATTCCAGATCGATCTTAAACACCTATCCCTAACACCTATAAAACTCCTATATACCTTATGCCCATATACCAACCTACTCTATACCTATACACCTGTTTACTATTCCCCAACCGAGCAAGTCACGCCTACCCCGAAAGGGAAATGGCTTAATGGTATAATAATAATAATAATAATCTATCGAACTATATTCCTCAACAAATCATATACTTTTCTACGAAGATATGTCTATAAAAATTCCATCAAATCTTATGCAATGAGAAAATGTCAATAAGAAAGTATAAGATTTCTCGACAGATGTAATTTGGAAAAAAACTTCAAAATTCTGATAAGTAGTATTTCATACAAGTCTTGGGTGGATAAGATTTGATAGAATTTCAATGAGAAACTCTTGATGGAATAGTATAAGATTTCTCGACGGATAGAGTTGCATAGAATCTTTCAAAATTCTGGAACATAGGATTTCATACAATTGCTCTGCCAATGAGATTTCATAGAATTTTAATGAGAATTTGTTGATAGAAAAGTATAAGACTTCTTGATGAACAAAATTTGATAGAAATTTCCGAGATTGTGGATGATAGGATATGATACAAGTTTTTCGCCGATAAGATTTGATAGTGGTCTAATGAGAATCTCTTGATAGGAAAGTATAAGATTTCTTGGTGGATAGAATTTGATATAATTTGTTTGATTCTATTCGATAGGATTTGTATCAAATGTGCTTATACAATTTTATTTCAGTTCTACGCCTCAATAGATTTTGATTGATTTATTCAATATCATGTTTTGTATGGAAAAAGAATTCATTAAATTTTATAATTTTATATACTTTGAGTTTTTTATCTCCAGGCAGAAACCCTTATAGTTTCGGTCGGGTGTTCGTCCATCCGTCTGTTGTAGTATTTTCCAGAAAGGGGAGGTGAGGAAAACTTCTAACTCACAACTCATAACTCATAAGGCGGATGGGAGGGAGAGTAGGAGAAATGAGGAGAAGGATTAGCGAAAATGAGGGAAGGTGGAGTAGGGGAAGTGAGAGAAATGAAAATCGGGAAGTAGGGGACGTAAGGGGAAACAGGGGGCGGGTAAGTAGGGAAAGTGAGGGGAAATTTGGGGGAAGTGAAGAGAAAAGGAAGTAGATGAGGAAGGGATGGGAAGCGATGATTGAAGTATGGGGAGGGGAAGTAGGGGTGGAGAGGGGAACTAAAGGGAGTAGGGGAGGGGGAGTATGAAAGGGGGAGGTTTGAACGACTTATTTACGTTTTAATAGGCTACGAACCCCTTTTTTGTAATATGAAACCCTATTTTGACTAATTTTTTAAAAGGGTACTTTCAAAGGTATGTAGTTCATCCCCCTAATGTATAAGAGTTTCATATACAGTTTGAAAATAAGTACTGAAGAGGAAAGAAGATATATTTACCAATATTTTTCGCAGTGGTCGGGAGTCGTTAAAGTTTCGTTAGACACATGTTGGACTGGCGCTTTTTGGTGGCTGGGCATCATCATAGACGAAGAAGAAGACGACGTCGTCGGGGGCAAAGCGGCCAAGCCGGCTCGACGCCAAAATCAGCTCAGTCGCTTTCCGGTCGGTGTTTTATAAATACTGCAGACAGCAAGAGAGTGCACCGAGCACAGTAGTCGTGAAATCCCGAAGTCACTCGGACAAGTAACCGGAAAGCTCGTTAATCACCCAAAACAGTACTTTATCCCATTTTTAAAATAAATTATCCCTTACATCTTTTTTACTATGTAACCATATAGCCAGTTATGGAACTATCTCAAACACGTGCAATAACCATTTGTGTGTGATGAAAAAAAAATTATAAATGTAAGTTCTAAATAAGAATAACAAAATTCAAAAATCATTTTAATCTGATATGAAATAAAATTAGTTTTGAAAATTTCTAAGTAAAAAATTTTTTTCACATTTATTACCAATTAAAAAGAAAGTGATAAGTAGTTTTGCTTATTCATAAGACTCGAAAATGCCAAGGCGCCACCTTCATTTTATCTTACAGTGCATTGTTGGCAGTAATTGGCCTGCACTTATGCAACTCAAAATTATTCTCTAAAAATTTAAAAGATATAGTCTATTAGTTTAATTATTCATAAGGTCACTTCCAACTCTATTTATTTTATAATTCATAACTAAAAAGTGAAATCAAGCGCTAATTTTAGAACCATAAGTTAATATCTAAAAAAAGAATATTTAAACTTTATTGTAATGGAATCATACTTATTCAGGGTGGCCGCAAAACTTCACTTTCAAAATTCCCTGACATTTCTCTGATTTTTCCTTGACCAATTTTTCATTTCCTCTGACCGACCATATTCAAAGACGAAAATTTTAATCTTGTAACATTTTTAACATAGAATCTTTTATAAACGGAAGAAAACAATTCCAATTCAAAATTGAATCAATTTTAATTTATTTATTGCTTTCAAGCAAAGCAGGTGACTTTTCTACCATCAAATATGAATCTTCAATTCAGAAGGATGAATTTCAAAAAAGTACTTGAATTTTCAAACAAAAAAGATAAAATTTGAACCTAAACCCAGAAAGGTGAAATTTCTACAAAAAATAGAAAATTTGAAGTTTCCGTAAACAAAAATTAATTTTCAATAAAAATGAGGAATATTCAACAAAATAATCCAATTTTCAACCAAAAAGATGTAATTTCAACTTAAATGATCATTCTGCGCCAAAAAAATGAAGCTTTAATGAAGTAGTGTAGCTATTAGCAAAAAAATATGAATTTTTAACCAAAACGACGAGTTCTCCATAAAACAGTTGAATTTTCAACCCGTCAATATTGATTTTCTACTAAAGAGACGAATTTTCAACAAAATAGTTTGATTTTCAACCGAAGAGATGAATTTTCAACTATAATGATGAATCTTCCATGAAAAAATGAATTTTTAACAAAGTGTTTCAATTTTCAACTCAGAGTTTGAATTCTCCAACCAAAAAGATAAATTTTCAACAAATAAGGGTTTTTCAATTAAGATAGAAAAAGAGTTCATTCAGTTTATCAAACCTCCAAGCCAAAATACAAATTTTCTGTAAAACAGTTGAATTCCCAACTTGAATAGGTCAATTTTCAGTTTAAAAAAATAATTGTTAAGAAAAAAAACACATTTTCAACTAAATAGATGAATTTTCAACGAATAAGGTCAAAGTAGCTACTTTAACCAAAAAATGTGTCAATTTTAATTCTAAAAATATTGAATTCAACCAAAAAAGATGAATTTGCAAAAAAATGGTTGAATCCTTAACAAAAAAAGAATGATTTAGAACTGAACAGTTGCATTTTTAACCAAAAAAGATGTCATTTCTACCAAGAGAGATGCCATTTTAAACTAAAAAGAAGAATTTTCCAAAAAATAATTGAATTTCCAATCAAAATAAATTTCAGTTGAATTTTCAACACCAAAATATGAATTTTCAACCAAACAGGGCGACTTTCCAACACAAATGTTTAAATTTCAGCCCGAACATTTCCCCGACCAATTTTTCATTTTCTTTGATCATTAATATTCAAAGACTTTCCCTGACAAAAAAATTTCCTGACCTACGGCCACCCTGTTATTCATCAATTGATTAATTTATTATTAAAAATTGTGATTAATGCGTGAAATAATAATAAGGTGGAGAAAGCGGGGACCTCAAAATAGCCCTGGCGACGAATGCAGAGAAAAGAGAAAATAATGCTTCCAAGGAAGATGGGAAAAGCTTCCTGGGAAAAAATTCACGAGAAATCTCGATCTACATCGTGCTGTGATCCGAGAAACATCATAAATCCAATATTTAAATTGCAACCGTGAATAGACTTTTGTCGAATCATAGAATTCGTTTGAAAGTTGGCGGAGTGCCAACTCTATCGACGATACCACATAACCGACACCTGGCGCGGATTCGTCACAATGAAATTTGAAGCACAGTTCAAACTAAGTATCAGGATGTAGTGCCTCGAAAATTACACTACTCAAGTTTCAAATAGTGAATTCATTCAAAAAGCGGAAGTGAAAGTGCAGTGGAAAAGTAAGAATGAGTCTGACTAAGAAGGCCATAGGGGGATCCATTCATAGGATACGAGAATTCGAACTGGAAAAGGTAAATAAACTAGAACGGTTACAATTTAGGACAAATAATTTTCGAAAAACAAGAAAAAATCTGCCTTAGCCCGGACTTGAACCCGGAACGCCATTATCCATGAGTGAAGCATTACCAATTACGCCACCAAGGCTTCAGCAGATCCTTTCTTGTTTTTCATAAATACCTCTTCTATATGTTCTTTTCAATTTTTGAGAGTTTTGTAAATCGCAATTTCCAAATGAGGAGTTTTAATTCTACAAATTTATTTATAAATGTGAAACTTTAAATTGTAAATTATTCTTTAATAATAAAAGAAAAAATATCCTGTTCTTAAAATGTTGACTAAATGTTTTTAAAATGACAAAAGGATTCTATTTACCACTCCTCAACCATATCAAATGAGGTTATATGTATTTATTTATTATTAAAGATTCAGAATTTTCTGCACCTTCAATTTAGTAATTCAAAATTCCAAAATAAGTAATTCTATTGGATGAAAAAAATTATTTCTAAATGTTTCTAAGAATTGTTGATGGAAGAGAATATTTTAATTTCAATTATTTTTTGGTATTGTGGAATAATCCTATCCTCAAAGTTTTGCTCCCAGCCTATAATTTGTAAACTTTTATAGATTGTAGGTAACAATAAAAAAAACTGTCGGTACCAGTAGCCAAAAACTTACCAGTAGCGACAAATTTTAAACAAAATTTATGTAGATTTTTAAAGATTTTGAAATAAAATTTTGAAGCATTTTAAAGATTTTGAAGATTTAGAAAAAATTGAATTTATCTCTTAAGACTCCAGGGAGAATTCAAAGAAGTAATTTTTTAAATTGTCAAAAAAAAATATTTTTAAATTGGCCGTGTTTTCGTGTACCGAAATTTCGGTACAAGTATCATTGTCTAAGACTTCGGAGAATAATGTAAAAGATTCGAGTAATTTTAAGAGATATTTAGAAGCTTTAAAAGGACACAGAAATAATTTTATTCAAATCAAAATATAGACTTTCGAAGATTTTGAACAATGAATATAGAAGCTTTTTGAAAATTTTGAAAGGTATGAAGAGAATGAAAAAATGTCTTGCGATTTCTCGGGAAATTTGTAATGATTTCTTATTTCACAATTATTTTAAGAAAGGATTTAAAAAGATTTCAAAACATTACGGAAGATGAAAAAAATTATCAAAAAAGAATCTGGAAGATTTAAAAGAAATTTTTTTTTATTTTTGCAGAATTTTCTTCAGATCTTAGGGAAAAATTGGATCATTTGAATAGATATTCATAAGTTTAAAAAAATTCGGGAATAATAAAAAATTTAAAAAAATTCTCATAACGAAATGTAGAGTTTGGAAGATTTTGAAATAATATATTGAGTTTTTTAAAGATTTTTAGAGGTTTTAAGATGATGAAAAAATTTTCCTATGATTCCAGGGGATATTTAAAGTGATACTTGATTTTGAAAAATTAATTTCGAGAGAATATTTAAAATATTTTAAAACACTACAAAAGATTTCCATAATTATCAGAAATGAATGTTTTAAAACAATTTTAGGAATAATTACAAGATGTTCTTACATTTTTTCAAATAATTTTCCGAAATATCTGAAATATTCAAAAATCTTTCGAAATTTTCTCGAAAAACACAGGTAAATTATATTTATATAACTTTAAGCAAATAAACGAAGAAAATTGAAGAAATTGCGGCTGAGAAAATTCTGTTGCAAATGCGTCTTTTTGGTTTGAAAATTCATTACTTTTGGTGGAAATGTTATCCTTTTTTTATAAAAATTGCTAATATTTGATTCAGAATTAAAATACTTCATGGCGAGGATTCAACTATTTTATTGAAAATTATTATTATATGTACTTATATATTGTTGAGACTTCATCTTTTTTTGGTTGAGAATTCAATTAGCTGTTCAAAAGTTGAACTAATTTGTTGAAAATTATTTGTTCAAAAGTTGAACTAATATGTTAGAAATTCATTGTTTGGTTGCTAGTTCATCATTTTAGTTCAAAATTCCTCTTTTTAGTTCAAAATTTAACCATTTTGTTGAAACTTCACCTTTTTGGTCGAGGATTCAACTATTTAGTTGATTTTTTGATGAATTCAACTGTTTCTGATTCAAAATTAAAATCTTTTTAGATTGAAATATCAACTATTACAGTTTTTGTTGAGAATTCATCTCTTTTAGTTGAAAATGCAACTGCTAGGTTAAAAGTTGAACTGCTTTGTTCAGAAGTCATTTTTTTTGTTGAAGATTCATTTTTAATTAAAAATTAGTCTTTTTCGATAGAAAATCATTCCTCTCGATAGCAAATTCAAGCATTTAGTTGAAAATTCATGCATTTGATTGAAAAATACACTATTTGGTAGACAATTAACTTTTTCGTAGAAAATGTATATTTTCGAGTTGAAAGATTAAACTCTTTCGCAGAAAATTGGTCTGGTTTAGAAAATATTTGATGTTTTTTTGGTTAAACATACAACCAGTTTGAAGTTATTATTTGTTGTTGTTGAGAATTCAACTATTTTGTTGAAAACTTGTCTTTGTTGGATGAATTAAACTGTTTCTTCTTCAAAATAAATATCTTTTTGGATTTAAATATCAACTATTACAATTTTTGTTGAGAATGTATTTTTTTTTTTTGAAAATTCAACTATTTGGTTGAAGATGAACTTTTTTGTTGGAATTTTGATTTCACATATCTGAAAGTTTCAAAAATCTGTTCAAATTTGCTCGAGAATCGTAGGAAAATTATATTTATATAACGATGAAAGTAAATAACCAAAAAAAAACTGCAAGATAAATAGTTATTCGAAATTTTCAATTTGTATTGAAAATTATTTTGTCCCGCAAAAGAAGGTAATTACACGCGCGCGTAGCGTGAGATTAACAATGCTAGTAGGGCAGACCACCCTACAGTAGATAATGATCCTACACTAGATAATCCTTAATTATGAGTAAAAATATAAGTAGAATTATTAATTATAATTTCAGTATTTTAACACGTATCGTGTCTCAGCTGTTAATTACATTATATTATTATTTGACATCCATTAGTATTTTCAATTAATGATTATCTACTGTAGGATAATTATCTACAATGAAATAATCATTTCCGCTTGTTGGGACAGCGCCACCAATTTGAAACTATTGGGCAGAAATTTGAATTTGAATTCAATGTTAACAAACGTTGTCAAGGTCAAACAGGTGTACCACAAGCGTATTGCATGATTCTAGAGAAAATATAAACCACACACAGATTGTTGATTTTCATTTGTTGACTTATATTCAGTTTAAAGACCAATCAAATAAACAGAAATATAAAATCAAGTTGAGAGCAAAGTCATAAACTATAGAAATAGCGTCCTACGTCTTTTGATAGGAGCAGTAAGATGGAAGTTTCGTCTATTTTTTCTAGAGTTAATAAATGCCAAGGTTACTATTTTATTGCAAATAAACACGGAGAAAATGGTTTCGATAACACATGCATGATTTTAGCCCTTTTCGATGCCTTTAAAGCGAGGCTAAAGTAGTACTTTTTTGACATGGTGACGTCAGAGGGAGAAAAAGTGTTCCTTTTCTCTCTGGAGAGAAAGAATGTGACATCAGAGATGGAGAAAACTTCGTTTTTAAAAGATCTAAACTCTTTCTTCAAACCTGTATAACTTTCGCCTGCCAGAAAATGTTAAAAAGGTTTAAATTTAAGAAAATTACATTATTTCATTCTGAAAAAATTTAAGTCGACTTTCTCAAAAATCCCACACTTACATTTTTTGGCGATTTTTGGTTAAATTTGACTTTTTATGAGGAAGGTGTCCTGTGAGTTTTATGCGGGCTAAACAAATTTTGTTGATACGAATTTTTTTTTTTTCCTATGATCGAATTTACTCATTTTCCTCATAAACAACAATATATACCAAAAAATGACAAGATAAAAGTTTGCACTTATAAAAAAGTTCCATAAAAAATGGTTTTTGCTCTTTTGTGATATTCATGTTTTCAAACTGAAAAAAATTAATAAAAAAGATTTTCTGAAAAACTCAACCTTTTGTATTTTTTCCCATACTTTTGTACATAAAATGCTAGATTCTCGTAAATGGTGAAAAATATATCACAAAAGAGCAAGTAGCTTTTTTTAAACTCTTTTGAAGGATTTTGTTTGCCAGGAAAATGAGTAAATTCGATTCTACGGAAAAAAATGGTCCTATTCACAAAAGTTATTTAGCCCACATCAAACTCACAAGATATGTTCCTTCTGGAAGGCTAAATTAAAAGAAAAAAATTGCAAAAAAAAATAAGTGTGGGTTCTTTGAGAAAGTCGACTTTTAATGTATCCAGAATGAATTTATGTCATTCTGTTAATTTTGAAACCTTTTCAAAATCTCAGGAACTATGTAAAAAGTTGTAGAGGTTCGAAGAAGCATTTTGCGTTAAAAAAACAATGCACAAAATTCAAATATGCATAACTTCGTAGAATTTTTTGTTTGCGAGTCAAGAAGATATTTGAAATAGATTCAGTCTACGTAATTATCAAAAATGTCTTAGATTCATATTGAAATAAAAATAAAGTATCAAAAATTCTCTATATGAGCAAAAATTTTACCTATGTTACGAAGGACATCTGAAATCATGCATCTATTATAAAAATATCGTATGTTAAATGTTAAATATGGCACCAAAGGGAATGACACTTTCTTCCCTTGGTGCACAATATGGTTACTTTTTACTCTGATAGATTTTCCGAATTTTGCAGTAAATTGTGTGAAACCTTTTGCGAATTCTTCTTTCTAACAGTCCAAAAGTAAAGTATCAGTCTAGAGAGACCAAAGAACATTTGTATTTTTTTCAAACACTACAAAAATATTAGAAAATTTTTTGTAATAACTGATTTCTTTCAACATTTTGCTTCCACCACGATATTATAATTACCTTATACTCAATTTTACTTTTCACAGAAACATTGTATTTTTCTGGAAAAGCACATAAAAAGCTATTTTATCAGATTTTTTTTTGGTATAATTTAAATACAATTTTAGAAGGAAACAATGAAAAAATAAACTTATTAAAATGAAAGTAATATGAATCAATCAAGGAATTCATTAGTGTTAAACATTAATAGATTTGTATTATTTTAACGAATTTCAATAATTGTTGATTAATTTAAATATTTAACAGTTGATTAATTTGAATATTAGAATAGTACAAATCAAAAATGGCTGTAATTAACGTTAAAATTATAATATGGTAAATAAATGTTGTATTATCAATAAATATTATAAATGTTTATTAACAATTTCTAAATTTAAATTGATAAATTTTTGACCTGGAAAGGGGAAGGGGGAAGTTCTGTCACACTGTATCTCTTTTCCAGGTCGAAAAATCACCAATAATTGCTATTTCGGACAATTTGATAACTATTTTTCGAACTAACTTTGAAAATGTCATTTGCAAATAGTTTTGAGCTTATATTCGTAATCAGCACTTCAAAATACATTCGTTTACGTGTTCTTAACGCAACGAGAAGAGAATTACTTATAAACGTCTTTTTTACAGATTTTCAATCTTTTTAAGGTTTCTGGGGGAAATTATGGAACTCGGAACTTTCTTGACTCATATTTTACTTTTGGACTAAAAAGAAAATTTTTCTAACGGTTTCGAGTCATATCCCTGAAAATTCGGAAAATTCATCAAAGTAAACAAATACCCATAATATAATATTATTCAATCAACAAAAATGTTTGTGTGACAAAAACCAGTAAAGCACTTTCGTTGATTTAACAGAAGAGTTTTCTCATTTTCAGTATACCACAGTCTCTTTTTAGTACCCAAATATTTATATTACAGCAAATTTTGAAACCAAAGTTATCAAAAAGTTGATAGCACTCACATATGATTACACGTAAAATGTATTAAATAAGTGCAAAATTTCTATAATAATAATTGAAGGTAAATGGCCTCAGCACATAATCTTTTGATGGATCGAAGCCAATTTTTATGTATATATAAATTAATGGTGGTCACAATAAATCTTGGATATCGTGCCTTTCAATGAAATTTATAAAAACAAACAAACTTTAGGGAGCGGACCCTAAACACGTCCGACGTATATCATTTATTGATAGAATGTAATGCTTTTGCTTCCGAACGACAATTATATATAAGTAAATGTTCATCTGTGCAAGAATGCTTGGTATAAAATTTTTGATAATCCGGAAGCTAGCGATATTAGAAAGGCAAATATATTTATAATTAAAATCTTTGGAGGTGTGTAAATAACAACAGTTGAAATTTATTTAATGATAATTGTTATTATTATAAGCTGTAACTTCTTTGTATGAATCAGTGATTCTTATACAAATAAAGACTATATGAAATTTATAGAAAACTTATAAAATATTTGAAAAAAATCAGATATTTTCTATATGGTTTAAACCACTGCATGTTTAATTTCTGCTATTAGTCGAGATAGAAATTAAGCAATATTTCCTGACAAAATAATTTCGGATGATTTTAAAAATCTAGAATCCTTTTGTTTTCAACTAGGAATGAATGGGTATTTAGGATTTGATGACATACTTAGTGTAATTTTTCTGAGACATTAGGGGTGTAACAATTCGAAATTAGTAAGAGCGCAAGTTGCGTCGAAAATTGTATGCACTATGCAGTAATAACTCCGCGAGTCCACTTTCCAGAACAGAAACTGAGACCCAGAACAGAAATAGTGCGACGTACAACATTTATACATTTGCCGAAGAACGCACTGCAATCTCGCTTTTCCTGGCATTAAACCAGCATTCTTCAATGGCTGTTGAAACATTCAGACAATGCGTATAGATTATGGACATAGTTAAACTGAATCCATCTTCTTTCTTTAATTGTACCTTTTAACTTCACACTCGCAGGTCTGTAGATTTCAGCAGTGTTTGGCAGTAACGCGTTATCCGGAACGTTACATTTTTACATTCTCATCTCAATGAGAAGGTATTGGTTTTCTGTGAAAATTGACTTTCGCGGATTTCATCAAATGTCAACTTTTTCATACTCACTGATTGAGAAAAAATAGATCTTACTTCAGTGTGTGTGTGTGTCTATCGTTCTCGTCGTTCCCCTATTGAAAATTCTGACGTCTTACTCTCTAAATTTGAATAGTAAAATATAACTGATTGTCAGTTGAATTCTTCTAATTTCTGTAGCTACAATACAGTCATTGATAACACAGCCACACAAAAAAATCGTTTTTCGGGCCTGGAGGTCAGACCATGTTGACTATATGTTTTTTTGGTCGCTGAATCCGAATCCGAGGTCCGAAAAACCCCAGCACGCCAGGGTTCTGACATAACCTCATAAAACCGAAAAAAATTCATTTTCTCAAGTCCGGGGGTCAGACCCTGTTTATTATATGTTTTTGGAGTCCCTGAATCTGAATCCGAGGTCCGAAAACTCCCAGCACGTCAGGGTTCTGACATAACCTCAAAAACCTCATACAATTTTTTTTGAGTCCGGGGGTCAGACCATGTTTATTATATGTTTTTGGGGTTGCTGAATCCGAATCACACAAGGAAAATTTTTGCTGCAAAAGGATTCCTGTTGAGAGAAATGAAAATCCTATCAACCTCAAATTTAAAAGGAAATTCCATTTAGGTCAAGACGCATCCTTTTGTTACAAGAGGACATTTCTCTAAGTGGGAGACACACGTAAGTCGGATGTATACATTTCACGAGTTTCTTTGAAAAACAAAACCCGGACGTGCTGGAGTTTTTTAGACGACAGATTCGGATCCAGCGACCACAAAAACGTATAGTAAACATGGTCTGAACCCCTGACTCGGAAAAAAGTTTTATGAGGTTTTTTAAGGTTGTGTCAAAACCCTGACTTGCAGGGGGTTTTTGGACCTCAGATTCGGGTGCAGTGACCCCGAAAACCTATAATAAACATGGTGTGACCCCCGGACTTGGAAAAAAAATTGTATGAGGTTTTATGAGGTTATGTCACAACCCTGACGTGCTGAGGGTTTTTCGACCTCGGATTCGGATTCAGCGACCCAAAAAACGTATAGTCAACATGGTCTGACCTCCAGGCTCGAAGAACGAGTTTTTTTGTGTTCCTGTGTAATTAGTAAAAGTATACTGATTCAATTAGTAATTATTGCTATACGCACGTGCAATATACGAATTCATAATTATATATTTCTTAAACATTTTTAATGTAAATGATCCTACACAAACGAATTTAATGCAAAAAATATTTTATTCATTCATATTCTTTTTGAGAAGTGGAACTTTAAGATTATTTGATTAATGATAATATGAGAAAACAACTGCCACGAAACAGGGTGTAGCCCGAAGTAAAAAAGTGTGCAGTGCAAAATTAACATTATTTTCTAAGCAAAATGTCCATTTTTCCAAGCTAATATTTATAAAGTATTACGAATGAGCTTAATTTTTTTAAAACTATTATTCTTCATTCTATAAATCATCAAAATTCCCATTCATTTATCGCAGACTACAAGCTTTTCCCTATTCCCTTTTTCACCCTTTTCCACGTTTTCCTACTGAAATTCGAACAAAATGAATAGAACCCAATGAGCAAATCCAACTATTTTTGGTTAAAAATTATTTCTTCTTTATTAAAAAGTCTACTACTATTTTTAGTTGAAAATTCATCTGTTCTGTCCAAAATTTGTATTATTGGCTTGGAAATTTGATTATTTTGATGAAAAATTTAACTATTTGATTAAAAATGAAATTTGTATTCAAAAATTTTATTTTCTTCTGAAAATTTAACTGATTTGTAAAAAATTCGTCGTTTTAACTTAAAAATGTAACAATTTAGTTGAAATTTTGTTTTTCTTTTGACTGAAAAATCTTTCTTTTTAAAAATTACCCTCATTTGTTGAAAATTAATGTTTTTGGTTTAAAATAGAACTGTTTGATTGGAAATTAATCTGTTATGGTTGAAGATTTAACCACTTTGTTGAAAATTTGTTTTTTGTCTGTTTAATAATTAGGATTTTCAACTTAAAATTTGAATAATCCATTTTTGGTTGAATTTTTTTTTAAATATTTGATTTTAAATTTCGTTTATTTTGGTAGACAATTATTCTTCCAGGTTAAAATATCATTTTTTCCGTTTAATATTTATCTATTTTAGTTGGAAATTGATCATTTCATTAAAAAATTTATCACTTTGGTTAAAAATATAATTATGTATTTTGTTGAAAATTCATTTTTTTGTTTAAAAATTAGTGTCTTTTTGGCTTAAAATTTTTTATAGTTTTGTAGAAAAGCCATTCTTTTTGGTTTAAAATTCTAGTATTTGGTTGAAAATTCATATTTTCACGTTAGCTTGAAAATTCTTCTCTTCTGGTTGAAAATTAAACTGTTTTGTGAAAAATACATATTTTTTTGCTAAAAATCCATAATTTGAGTTCAGAAGTCATGTCTTTGGTTGAAAATTTATTTATTCTGTTTGAAATTATTTCTTTTTATAGAAATTAACTTTTCTAACTAGAAAATTAATTATCATATTTTTGGTTGAAGATTCAACTTTTTGTTGAAAATTCAACTACATATTCAGTTAAAAGTTGACTCTGTTGTTGTTGATATTCTGCTATACATTTTCGATGTTAAAGATTCATTATTTGAGTTGAAAATTCATCTCTTTGGTTGTAGATTCAACTATGTGGTTAAAAACTCATATTTTTTGCTGAAAATACTATAACTTTTACGTAAAATCTTAGCAATTTAGAGCGTTTGTAATTTAATTTAGTATATTATAGTACCCAAATTAATTTTATTTAAAAGAATTTATTTCCGAATTTTCTTAAAAAATCACCTTTTTCCCTTGTTTTCAGAGCATTTTGACCTGTGAAGACTGTTATCGATAACGTGGAAAAATGTTGCTTTTTTAGTCTAGGTGAGACTTTTGCAATGTATTTAACTATTTCAATCAATGAAAAAAACTGATTTATCAATTAAAATTCTTAGTATTCATTAAATTAGTAAGCTTTTCAATCATTCAGATTTCGAGAGTGAAGTTCGTAGAAAACTACGTTGGATATTACATATAGGACACAACGTTGGAAAATACGTCGGAAATTATAAGATAGTTAACCACGTAGTATAGGACGTCGTTTCCGACGTAGTTTTCTACGTCGAATCGTGCCTTAGTAAGACATTATTTGGTGTAAATAGTTTGTTTATTATTAACAAAAGGTCTACAATATTTACAAATAAATTTCTTATAAACCTGTACACATAAAAATCGAATTAATAAATATGCATAATCATTTTTGTTGTTTTGCGCAATTAGCTCATCGTTTTATTATATAATTCAAGCTCAAATACAAGGTTTTCTTAAAGTTCAGTTCAACAAATTTATAAACTTTTTAAAATAGAAAATTATACGCATTTTCATGGAACTTGTGACAAATAGAACATTGAGTTCGGTGACAAAAACAACACGCATCCGGCATCTCACAAGAGATTAAACATAGATCCAGCGATTAATTTTAATTTCTGTACTTTTTCACTTTTCTGTTTTTCACTTCTAAGAATACTTATTTTATTTTATTCACTTTACGCGAGGTTATTTTATTCAAAAAACTTTGAATTAATGTAACAGTAAACTGAAGGATTTGCAATTTTGTTCTTACAAGGAACTAGAAACAGGAACAAAGTTTTTCAAATGAATAACTTCGTAAAAAATGAATTATTTCAAATAAGTGCTCAGAAATGAAAAACGCAAAAAAAACTATATGCATTGGAACTGTTTCATCTCATGCGCAAGGCCAGAAATGTATGTCTTGCGGTCTTCGAACTCAAAGTTCTGTTTGTCACAAGTTCCTCCAAAATGCGTGAAATTTGCTATTTGGAACAATTTGCACTTTTGATAAACAGAACTCTTGAGAAAATCCTATAATTAAACTTTTATATATTTTAATAAGGCAAAAAACTATTTTGATAATGATCATGTTTTTGAGGTTGATGATTATGTTTACAGGTTTCTAGCAAACTTTTTGAAATTAAGGATAGTTTTTAATAAGAAAGGAAAACTATTTACAACAAATTTTTGTTTCAAGTCACGACGTCGTAAACTAAGTCGGATACCACGTCAGAAACTACATCGTATACTACGTCAGAAACTACATCGTATACTACGTTATTTACTATCAAAATTTCAGTGTCAAATGCCATAACGTAACTGAAAAAAATTGTATGAAACAATTATGTTTGTTAAAAAAATTAGAGTGTAAGTTCTAAAGGAAGAAAATACTGAATAATAAGGGACATAGTGTAAGAGATTCAATAAACTGGAATTTTCTCAACTTTTTTTATAAAAAGGCAGAAGTGCAAGCTTATTAATTGTTTAAATAATTTCAAGCTATCTTCAACAATCAATGTCACTCTTCACTCTTAACACAAAATATCACAGCGTTATAGATTCCTGTAAAGTAGTAAAGCAGTATTTTTACAAGATTTACACGGGAAGGAAATTGTTTCAACAAATGAAGATTGTTTATGTAATTGCCAAATATCGTTAAAACAAAATTATTACTCTAAATATCCGTTCATTGTATCATTAATTCCAGAAAATAATAACTTAATACAATTTACAGGGAAACATTGTTCAAACAAGTGAAAATTGTTAAAATAATCCCCAAATATGTCAAACAAGAAATAATATTCTTAAAATTCATCAAATGCATAATTTATTCCGGAAAAAATAACTTTCCGCGATTTACACTTGAAAAAAATGGTTTAAACAAATAATAATCATTCAAAAACTGTGAAATTAGTTTGAAAAATACTAAGAAGTTTGTCACGCATTAAGAAAAAATAATTAATGATGAACAAATATTAAAAAAATATCGTCTTCAGAATGAATTGGAAAACCGGAATGTGTCAATGTCTTTTTAACCAGTATCCTAAATTTTTATTTAAAAAAATACGTCTGACTTCCGTCTGACTCAGACGTCTCCAATTTCAGTTCAATACCACCCTAATATCTTCTGCTTCCCATGAGAATAAAACTTTTTTACAGTCATAAACTAAAAAAAATATATTTGTTTTGAAAATTTTTATTATTTCTATATGTCTCCATCTAATTTATTTTTCACTTTTCTTATTAAAAATTGAAAAATATGCTTACGAATTTCAGATAGTACTTTTGAGTGCGAAAAACGGTCAAATCGAGAAAATATGCAATAAATCACCTATTTAAAAAGCGTTTTCTAAACATAAAAAGATTTTTGACCTTTTCATCAATTCTCATCTAATGAATAAGCAAACAGATAATTGATTTTTTTTATTAAATAAGCAAATACGCAAATTGTAACAAATGGTTCATGCAGTCATCTTCGTAGAATGATAATTTGAAGAAGATTTTTTTTTCATTTTTTTCTGCTGATTCAAAGTAGAAAAAAAGTGCCAAAAAATTCCGTACGATTTTTACCCTCATAAACAAAATTTTAAATATCAGATCATTTGGAATTTTATGTGGATCGAATCCATTCCAAATCACGCAGATTCAACACTTAAATCACAGAATCTTTCAGGGACGAAATGTGTTGTTTCTTAGAGGTAATTAGCCGACATGTTTATTCGATTTGAGAAAAGAAATTTTCCACGGAGTTAGGGATAGTTTTCGTAACTTCGTGCAAAGTATTATTCTAAAAGATTTTTTGAATGTCTATTTTTCAGACATCACAAATTTTGTCTTTAAAATTACATAGTGTTTGACCTACCTCAGATATTTATATTTTCTTTTCAGGCTCTTGCGAGTTAAGGTTCTTTTTTCAAATTGCGACAGAATTAAAAAAAAAACGGTAAGGATTTGTTTAAAACTTTAAAAAATCGATTTTGCAAAAAACCTAAATTCATAATTTAAAATAAAATTATCGAATTTTTCTTAGAAACAAAAAAAAGATATTTTAGTTTTAATAAAAAAGTTTGCAAATCTTCGAAAGTTCTACAAAAAATGCTCTTTTGTAATATATTAAATCGTTTCAAAAAAATGTTTAAATCATAAATTTGAGAAAAAAAATTCTTTTGGTTAAAAAAATGGTTTAGCCCGCATTATGCTGATAGGGTGCCTTCCTTAAGCAGAAATTAAAATATATATATATTGCAAAAAACAAAAAAGGTGGGGCCAGAAAATCGTCTTTTCATATTTTTAACAATCGCAGAAAAAAATACAGAAACTTTTCTGCGAAACCCCACCTTCTTTATTTATTGCAATATTACAAAAAAAAATCTGCTAATATAAGGGACGCTCACCAGAATCCGTTAAGAAAATTTGAATATCTGAATTACGTCAAAAACTGTAGAATTAAGAAAAAAATTTTTTTGTTAAATATTGATGTCAAAATTTAAATTTTCGTATCTTTGTGTAAAGTTTTTTTCTCAAATCGGAAATATACGTGTCGCCTAATTTCCTCCAAAAAAAAACATCCCTAATTCGTTCGACGTAGCAGGATCTATTCTTATAGTTGAAATATTTCGTTTGAGCGGTGTATTTTTCGAAAAACTAGTTTTATCAAAGGAAATAGAAATTATATGAAAATGTTTTGATTTATATTTAATAACTGTGTAAGATGAAAACAGTTTGCAGATTATGAATTTAAAAGTCTTGATTATATTACACAAATTCAAATATTTTGTAATTTGAAAACACTTTCGAATACAAAAATAAACAAATTTTAAAGGCTTTTTAATCGATTTTTTCCATTTTTCAGAAGTTCCCTATACTCAGTTTTGATTTTAATTACAACGAAGCTTTCAAAATTGAAATTTAAAAATAGATAAAATTGTACCATTTTAATTGAGAACATTAAGAGCTTTATACTCAGGTTTTAAATTAACAGCGCTTGAAACTGAACAGTTTTAAATCTCGTGAATCCGTGTTCAAAGTTTTTATTTCTTCAAATTGCAAAAATTAGGAGTTGGACATTCTTCAATGGAAAACGTATAGAATCGATACATTCCAAATTCAATTAATTTTTGCATAGAAAATTCATCCTTTTGAACTGAAAATTCCCCTTTTGTAGTAGAAATTATTTTTTTGGTTCAAAATTAAATTTATTGTGAAAATTGAAGTGTTGTCTAAAAATTTTTCCTCTTGGCATAAATATTTAACTGCATTTGGTTAAAAATTTATCGATTTTGTTCCAAACTTTGCTCCTTTGATTGAAAGTCCCACTATTTGGTTTTAAATGCAACTGTTTGGTTGAAAATTATTTTTGTGTTAGAAATTTAACTGGTTGTTTGAAAAATCATCTTTCTTGGTTGAAAATGATCTATTTCTTGAGAATTCAACTATTCACGCTAATAATCTGCTAAAAAATTCGCCTTTTTGGCTTAAAAATTTAACTATTTTGTAGAAAATGCAAGCATTTTTGGCAGAGGCTTAATCTCTTTTATTTGAAAATTCGACCACTTAGGTGAAAAAGATCATTAAACATAAATAGATCATCACCAAACTGATAATATTCTAAATTGAAAAGATGTACTTTTCAACCATTCTCGTCAAAAATGGCTTCAAAAAAATTCACGGTTCCATGGACCGCGATGCGAGAGTTTTTCAACTCTCCGTTCGATCAAGCGGTAGCGCTTCGAGATTGAAACTGGAAAGTTTGAACTCGATTCCTGATATTTGCATTTTTTTTTCATTCCAATATTTTATTATTGCGGATATTTTGAAAATAAGTCAGTGTCGCGACATCCTTGAAAAATCCTGTTTCCTTATGCCATTTTTGGTTAAGAAAAACCACTGTTTGCTCTAATTTAAAAATATCTAACCAGGAGTTTACTGTTAGAAAAATCTGTACTAAATTTAGTATACCTGTAATGGAAGCAAGGATGTACAACATGAAATTGAATTTGGTATACCAGCGTCCAGTAAGTCCAGTAAATTCATACTGAATTTAGTATACACGTATATGAAATTTAGTATAAGCGTGTACTAAATTCAGTATAAATCTATTAAATTTACTGTACGCTGATATACTAAATTTAATTTCTTGTTGTGCGTTTAGGTTCCCCTTGTTAGTGTCAGAAAATTAAAATTGAATGAGCAATTATTTTTTCTAATTGTTGATGTTTATTTTTCTTATTATTTATGAGCTTGGCGTAAGTATTTAAGATTACAATTTATTAAAGCGATCTTTAACTTCAGATTAATATTCTATTAAATAAATTAAGTAGGATTTAATCCTCACTCAGAATTCCAATTTTTAAAGAGTTGAAAGTATTATAAATTCCTTCAGTTTCCCCACTTTATAGAAGCTAGTAATAACATGAAATTCTTTCCCCCATAACCTCGTTGAATCGGAAAGGGGGTCTATTTATAAAAAGAGCCATAACTCAAACAGTTTTGCCATGAATCTCTTCTCGATTAAGTTTTCAATCACTCAAAGCTTAAAATATTCTACAGGAGCTATAAAAAACATTTAAACAAAAATCAGTAGTCGCCTACATTTTTCATCTAGCTAAAAATAATTTTTAAAAAACTGCAGTTAAATAGAATTACAAAAATATTTGAGAGAGCTGCTTTCTGAGAAAACCGCCTCGTTTACATGAAAATAAAAAATTGTATTCAGATTTATTTCGAAATGTATATTATCAGAAAATAAACTGTCAAAAAACCGATTTGAAAGTTTTTTCTTTAAATTGAAGCCAATAAAATTCTTCATAAATCTATCATGATAGGTTTTGAAAAAAAGTTTTTCATTTTTTTAATTCAATAACAGAAATGAAAAAAAATTTAGGAGAAAACCGGTGTTCGAGAAATACTTGAATTCAATCCGAAATACTTCTAATGAATGGAGCAACTAAACACAAAAGATGTCTTATGGCTTAGAAATGGTTTAAAAATGTATTGAATATCTTATAAACGAATAAGTGAGTGAATATGGATGCATGGGAACTGACAGTGATTCTTCAATTGATTGGCACTGAATTTGAACAATTTAAAGACATGAGGCACTTACGATGAAATAAATCAAGTTTTTTCTGCTGAAGCAGCTCAAAATTATAAGTAAATCTCACTTTTATTAGATTTAGTTATCTAATAACATTTGATGATTGTTCAAAAAAATTCAATTAACAAATGCACTGTCTGGCTATTTTTAGAGGTGAAAACTATGTTTTTTTCAACGTAATGGAGCCTCAGGGAGATTACACGACAATAAACAATTGTCATCGTTTTAATAATTTTTTAAACAAACCTTCATCATCTTAGACTTTCTTAAGAAAAAATTGCATTTCTTTAAGATATTAGCAGCCTGTTATTCAGGAATGGTTCTGTGCTATCTATCGATAGGAATTGATAATTGTTTAAACAAACTTAATCAAGAAATGCATTTTGCGGCTATTTCTAAAGGTAAAACGCAGTTTTTCAATGTAATCAACTGTTAATAACTAATTTTTAAACTGATGCAGAATTAGAATTAAAATTAGAAATAAAAAATAAGCGCGGATATACTATGTATGCAGAAATGAGAATATTCCAAGTCCCATCATTTTCATAAACGACTTATTCTATTATACTACTGTATATTTATATTGTATATGTAAAACCCATAAGGGCATACATGAGAGAGAATAAATTGAATTGAAAACTAATTTTTAGACTTTTTTTTAGAAATCTGAAAATTTTAGAAAATGACAATAATGGCGTACATTTCCCTTAAAAATAAAAAAGTAAATTTTCTCAAAAGGGCCACCTTTGATTTTTTCTCTATTTTTTATTCTTTGTAATATCAGGGAAATATCCTGCGATTATTTTCCTTACTGAAATATTCTTTCATATAGATTTCCTTTTTATAATATAAATTAAATTTTTCAAAATATGAGTTGTTTTTTTGAATATTCATAGTTCGACTTCTTACTTTTTTATTTTTTCAAAAAATGTACGCCATTTTGTAATTTTTTTCAAAATTTCTTTGAGGGATTTGAAAGATTGTAGATAACACTTCAAACTGCAGCAAAGGAAATAAAAATATACATATGTAAATTTATTTCTTAAGGTACAACATTTTAAAGAAAATTATAGTTTATTATTTAATAATCCACCTAAATATTCAAGTAGTGTTAAGTTCGTTAATTTTTTTTTTAGTAAAAAGCAAAAAAATAGTATCTCATTTTCCATATGAAATCGGTCATAAATATTATTTTTTGTTTTAAGAAAAAATTGGCGAGGGCACATAGCCCCACAAAAAAGTAGTTTGTCCGGCGGACAAGAGTAGTCAAATCCTATGGATTTTGGGTCGCTGAATCCGAATCCAAGGTAGGAATTCCGACATCATCCTCAGGTTTTTTTTGGAACCTCGAAAAACATAGCTTTTTTTTTGTATTTTTGCATTGGAAAATATGTAAAAAAAACTCGTGTATTTTTTCAATTTTGTGTTGCGGAACGTTGAATGATGTTGAATACTTTCACAGAAAAAACCGCATGAAGTTTAATCGTTGATTTGAATTATTGGTGTTATTAAATTTGATCTACAATTGAAAGATTTGCTGCAACAGAAATTAACCTCAGCGAATAAGCTTTTTAAAAAGCTGAGATAATTTCGTGTTTTTAAACTGTCTCGAAATCATTTTAGAGAAAAAGCGTGGTCCGCTATGTAGTTGTAGTTGACAGCAGTGCGAAGAACATGAAAGTATGAATGAAATCGGTCTGGAAATGAGGAAACCAGATTTCAGAAAACATTGCCCTTATTACATTTTCATTTAGAATGAAAATATATTTTCCGTGACTGAGAATAAAGCACTTGACATCAGTCGGAAAGTCGCCATATTCACTATTATCTCAACCGCAGTTCACCAGTTGTGAGGTGGGCATTTCCGTCCTGACATTTTATTCATGGAACCACTTTTTAAATATTAAAATTTGAAATGTACTTTTACATTATAATTGATTTTCACTTATTAATATTTAAACTTAATTTTATGCTGAAATACATTAAAGATGTAACTTATTCATCACGTTAGAAATCTTGTTAATGCTTCAACCTTAAAATTAATTGAATTTCTATGTTTTGTTTTGTTCGAAAACAAACTATGGTTGTCGTGTCAATTTTTTTATTTTCATTCACGAAAAATATGTTTTAGTTCGTCTGCGATAATCATTTTAAAAATAATAAATAAGTTAGGGAAAAGTTGTTTTAAATCTGGCGTTCCACTCCTAGTTTGTAGCTCGAATTCATCTGCCGTTTTGCCATTGCTGCTAAGGATGTATCAGATGACAGCTTTCATTCTTCTTTGGAAGCTTCTATTGTGTCCCCTAAGAGTTTACATTTTTCCTGCATCTTTTCCTCATTCCTTCACACACCCCCCACACACTTACTTGGTGGTGGGAGGGGGACCTACAGTTTAAGGTGGGTTCCGAACCACCAAGAGCAACAGCCTTGAGTACTTAGAGAACCTTTTTTCCTCTAGAGAGTCTAGAGAGTCTAGAGGTACCAGTCCCACGACTCTCCGGAGAGGAACCACTCCCTTGCTTGGCAAGAGTTCACCGCATGGGCCACCGAGGCTCTTCCATAGTGCGAGGCGGGAATCGAACCCGCAAGCCAACGGAGTGGGTCCAAAGCCTATGCCTTAACCCCCACGACCATCGTTCCACTACTACAGCTTTCATTCAATCGTAGGATAAAATTTCGCTAAATAGTATGTAAACTTTAAAAGCGGATATGTTTACATGCAACAAAATTTAACTTTAGTTTTTTCTGTATTGAAAAGTCTTCTTATTCCAAGGCTTGTGATTTCTTTACCGCGAAAAAAAACATTGAGTCTTATTGGGAAGTTTTGAAAATAGCGCAATATTCCTTTGTCATTCATGGGCATAACGCCAATTGCGAACGTATTTTTTCTCTTATAAATACTTACTGGAGTGATGAACGTAATCGAATGTCACAATGAATGAACAAAGGCTAATTTTGGAATTATGACTGCAGATTCGGAATTAGCGACACGAAATCCATAGGATGTGACTACTCTGTTTTGGCGAAACATCAATTTTTTTGGGAAGGTTTTACGGTATTTTGGCCTCTGTGCAGCCCCTCCCCACCGCAAAGTATTGGGCCCAGCGGACCAAAAAAGACCATTTCTATGTATTTTTCGCGATTGAATCCGAATTTGTGGTCGAAATTGAAGAAAACATAGTTTTTTTCACATTTTTCTCAATGCAAAAATAGCCAAAAAACGATGTTTTTTGAGGCAAACCTGAGGGTGATGGCGGAATTCTGACCTTGGATTCGGATTCAGCGACCCAAAATCTATAGGATGTGACTACTCTTGTCTGTCAGACAACCTACTTTTTTGTGGGGCTGTGTAGTTTTACAAATAAATGCATCTTTTAGCTATTTTTGATCGAAAAGATATCCTCTTTTCATGGAATGGCCTAAAAATTACTTGATCATGGATTAAATAATCATTGATCTGGTAACGGTTGTTAATTGTTTTTAAAAAAAATTGAAAACAATAATATTAACCTAATAATGATTTTCTGCTGTTATTATTAATTATTTTCTAGCTTTATAACATTGTCAATTGTTTTTATTCAACTTTTGAATTATCTAAACAAATCCAGGTTTAAACTATTTCATAAGCACTACCTTTGCTGAAAAAGTTGACACAGCCTGCATTACATATCCAGTAAAATAAGAGTAAAATAAAATCGAAAATGGAAAAATGCATTCCTGGTTCACGTTTTGAGTCAAAAATGGTAGATTTTCCAGCTATCCGATTCTATTTTACAATTCAAACATAACTTTTTTACATATGGTCATGCTTTTTAGCATAGATAGTGCTTGTGGAATAGCCTAATTTCTTCTCATTTTAGAAAATAGTTTCTTTCACTGAAATAACTGTGAATTGGGAATAATTTGGTCAAAAAATAATAAAATAACAACTTTGGTATAAAATTTGTTTAGAAGAATACAAAATTTGCTTAAGTATACAGCAAGCTGAGGTTTTAATTTTGTTTTAGTTAATTTTCGAATCTTTTCTTCGTTCGAAAGGAAGCTTTATTATATTCTCATCATATTGAAAAGGTATTATTATTATCCTAGCAGGATTATTACAGAGTTATTTAAATCAATTTAATTTATCAAACAGAAACTATGTGCTAAGCTATAAAGAAATTTTGAACATGTTTATGAAATAAATAATTGTTATTATTTTGTGAATAATCAAAGTAATAGTGATTTTTACAGGGCTTCATTTTCAAGTTATTCTTTTATTAGTTATTATTGTAGAAACGCATTTTATCCAGATGGAAACTTGGAAATTGAGCATTTCTGCCGTCCTGATGAAGAAACTGTACAAATGCATTTTAAACGAACCGAGACATTCCATAAAACGCGTTTGCATCTGTAACTTTTAAAGTATGAGAGTTTTTGAAAAAAGTACTATTTTCGGGTAAATCGGACATGCTTTATCCAGTAGAAAAATGGTAAATTTCAATCATTCATATGCAAAACTGTGCGCAGATGTGCTGCCCAATACAGTTTCCTCTTTCTAATGATTTTTTTTAATATATAATTGGAACCTTATTTGACTTCTGAAATTACTTTTTATACTATTATACAAAATGTATCATTTGTTTTCTTTTTTAGCATGTAATATTTCATATTACTTTTGTCCAATGAATATAGATTCAACCATTCTTCAAACCTTTCATGAAACTTTCAGGAAACCCTGGAAATATTTGCAATCCTACGAAATCTGAAGAATTCTTTTAAAAATGTTGTAAACCCCTCTACATTTTTTGAATCGCGAGAAAATTCCTTGAAATCCTTCGAATTTGATAGATATCGTACAGAATCTCGTGAAATCTCCTTAAAAAGTGACAGAGCTTCCTAGAAATCTTTTGAAATACTTTTAAAACTGTGGAGATATCTTACAATGTTTTGAAATTCCGTGAAATCTTTTGAAATCCTAAAAATCGCTCAAAAGCTTCAAAACAACATGAAAATCCCTGATAACCTTTAAAATCCGTGAAAATCCCTTAAAATCTCTAAAAGTCGGTTGAAACATTTGAAGTTCCGTGAAATATTTCGGAATATTATATTATTATTATTATTGCTATTATTATACCATTGAGCCATTTCCCTTTCGGGGTAGGCGTGACTTGCTCGGTTGGAAAATAGTGAATAGGTATATAGGTATGAAGTAGGTCGGTATATGGGTATAAGGTATATTGGTATATAGGTGTTAAGTATAGATGTTATAGATTGATCTGGAATTCTCGTTTTATTTATTTAAATGAAACGTTCATTCCGCAACACTGCGCCGACCCAGGCTGCTGATCAATCTCTCTAGCGATCACCCCAAGTGAGGAGACTCACAAAATTGTTATGTATGGTTCCTCACTTGGGCACATTAGTATCCAAGATCTTTGTTTCATGCGCCATTCACTTTATTGTCTCTCTGTTTACAAACTATTTGTCGTCACACTTTTATGTCCTGGCATACTACTCTAGCGTCCTTCACGTCCATGCATTTTTTCATGCAAGCTCTTATGTTCTCGAAATCTTTGAAATCCCTTCACAACTAACTTAAATCTTGAAAATCCGTGATAATCATTCTGAATCTTTGAAATCCCTCTAAATATTTTAAAAGCCATGAAAATCACTCGAAATCTCTAAAAATCTTCTATGATATTCAGATATTCTTCAAAATACGTGTATATACTCCTGAATTGTTTGAAATCTCTTAGAAATTTTTTAAATCCTTATCATCGCTTTGAATCTTCAAAATAACATAAGAACACCTTATAAATCTTTGAAATCCGTGAAAATCCCTTAAAACATCCAAACATCGGTAAAAGTCCATAAAATTCCGTGCAATATTTCGAAATATTACGAGACCCCTTGAAATATTTGAAATCCTTTGAAAACTAATTGAAATATTTCAAATCTGTTTGAATAATTCTGAATCTGTGAAATCCCTTAAGACCCAACATAATATTCAGAAATTCTTTAAAATCCATGGATATACTTTTGCATCTTTTGAAATCCTTGAAATCACTTGAAATCTTCAAAATACATACCATAAAATCCCTTATAATCTTTAAATTCCTTGGAAATACCTTAAAATATCTATAAATTGGATAAAATCCTTGAAATTCCCTGAAATATTCCAAAACATTACGAGATCCCTACAAATCCTTGAAATCTCTTAAAATATTTCAAAAGACATTAAAGTAATCAAAATCCTTTAAAATGCTTTATAAAATCTTTGAAATTCCTTCAGATCTTTTGAAATCCTTCAAAATCCGTGGATATGTTTTTGAATCTTTCCAAACATCTTGGAATCTATTGAAATCCCGAAATCGCTTGAAATCTTCAAAATACATACCATACAAATCCCTTATAATCTTTAAAATCCGGAAAAATCACTTAAAATCTTTAAAAATCGGTAAAATATTTGAAATTCAGTGAAATATTTCGAAATATTATATAATTTTTGGAAATCCTTTCAAATCCCTTTAAAAGCTTTGAAGTTCCATTAAAGAAAACTATCTGCCTGCAAAATTCATTAAAATACTTTGGTATCTCTTGAATTTTTTTCAATTCTTCAAAGATCGCGTCAACTCTTTTGAACATCGTAAAATCTCTTGAAATCTGTTCAAAGTCCTGTGAATCCCGTAGAATCTTGTAAAATCCCTGGAAAAAAACGAGAATCTCTCTGAAATTTTAGTAGGTAATTTCTCTAAACTTTTGTGATCACAAAAAATCTTTCAAATCTTTTAAAATCTCGTTACCTCATTTATATATTGAGTAAAAAATATAAAATTTTATATGACAAGGGGGAGTGGGTGGTCAAATAAATCTTACGAATCCTTACAATAGGGGTGGAGGTCGTCTGAAATTTGAAAAATTATCCTTACGTAGGTAATGAACGAAATTTTGTTTTATTTAAAAACTCAATTTATGTCTTTTTTGGCTAAAAAATGCTGCGTCTCAATAAGTCCCGCATTTTTCGTAAATAATTTCCTCGATAAATGTGTCTTTAATACAGGTGTTTTCTTTAAAGGTGAATCTAATTGATCAGTTTGACATTCTTCAAATCGTGGGTGAGGGATGGTTCGGAAAAATTCTATTGACTGATCATAGAAGTACCCAGACGGAGATGGTTTTAAAAGCCTTGCCAAAGGCTTACACTAGTATTACGGATTTTTTTCGAGAATTCCATTATGGACTTCACCTATCAGCTCACAGGAACATCATCACCACGTATGATGTGGCGTTCGAAACAGCGGGCTTCTACGTCTTCAGTCAAGAGTATGCACCACTTGGTGAGAGAAGTCATTAAATGTTGCATGCCAGACGACATTTGTCGATAACATTGTCAGCACAGTAGGCGCACGAGCCAATAATACCTTTTGCCAAGATAAGACCTTGTTTACTTGCTGCTGATTAAACCTTCAATTGATCACTAACTCATTATATTTTAAATTATTCAGTTCCGTTAAACATCATATAAAAGGTCATACTTTCAAAATTAGAAAAAAAAATTTTTGCACGTGGGCTTGGATTGAGTACAAAAGGGCTCGCACTTATCTTTTTTTGTGAAATCATTTCAGTGACGCTTCACGATTGTTTTGAATCAGAAGGTTTTTTAGAAGAATAAACTTCAGCTTTCTTTCAAGCCTAAAATGAAACAAAAAAAAATTGACAAAATTCGAAAAAAATGGAATTTATTTTCAACCTTCATTTTCTTAAAGTTAAATGTTTATTTTCAAGCGCTAAGAATACTAACGAAACTGTAGAAGATCAAATATTTTTTTTATTGATAATAATAAAGTTACAAGTTGCTGAATTCGATGGTTAACCCAAAAACACCGAAAAATATCACACGCTCCCTCTCGGTAAATATTTGTCCGAATGGCAAACTTTTTTTCTGTAGGACTATACTGGCTAAAGTTTGACTCCGATCGGAGTAGTTTTTTAGGTGCTGTGACTTCAGAAATAATGCCCCATATTTTTTTAAAGCTACCCCTGAATATCATCTTTTTTGTGGAAAAATATTGTTAAAAATAGTATTTTATTCTTAAAAAGTCGTTTAGAGGTTTCGCTAGGCCGTTTTAGATCTAAAAGTGAATTTTCTTGGTTTTTCATTTGTTTTTAAGAATCAAAAATATTATCAAAGAATTAAAAAGAAAAGAATTAAAAAGAAAAGAATTAAAAAGATCTAAAATATTTCTTGCAAAATGAATTAAAAGTTCATTTACTTGTAATTCAAATAAGTAAGAGTGAATAGAAATCTGATGAAATTCACAAGAATTCAAGACGAACTTAAAATTCTTTAGGGTGAATTATAAAAATTAAAATTAAAAAAATGTCCATTGAATTTAGTCGATTTTAAGGGAGTTCCGAAAAATGGAGAGAGAATTCAAAAGATTTGAAAGGAATTCAATGGAATTCAAGGATCACTAAAGTGATGTTTTCATCTAAAAAGTTGACTGTAGTGACTTTATATTAATAAGTAGTTGAAAAGTGGTTTGAGAAAAAAGTGAGTTAGCCATGCAAATTGTATAAAAATTAAAATAATTAACTAGCTTAGATTCTTTCCAGTTAAATTATAGCTTAAAACATATTTCAAAGTGCTATAGGAATCTTTGAGCAATGGAAAATGTGCATTTTTGGTGTATTCAGAAATTCAAGATTGGCTTCTGTCACCCGACATAAATATTTTTAATTTATTTATTCTGGAGAATATTTTTTCATATTTTAGAAGAAATCCTATGCAGGTAATTCCAGGAAAAAAATCTTGAATAGCCATTCCAGAAAATTAATTGTAATGAAATTACAAATTTTTGCATTCTAAGACGATAATATCTTCAAAAAATGTTTGTTTCATATAGTTCAAGGCTTATTCAATTTTTTGTATTTTTTAAAAATCGAAAACTGAGAAAAGTTATTTTTAGACCTAAAGCGGCCTAGCGTAACCGTAAAACAATTGCTTGATAATAGAATAAAATGTATGGCAGTACATTGTTACTTAAAGGAAAAAATTAAGGTGTTAGCATTTGTGCAATTCAAAAATTCAAATTTTGATTAGGCACCCCAAGAAGTATTCAAAAATTGAAAACCGAATAAATTTTGAACTTTCTCGACTGAATCTTGAAAGTATTTAATGTTTATCGTGTATGGATCTCTTAATTATAAAAATGAGCTTTTTTCATGAAAGAAAATTTACTGAACAATAATTTAATAATAACAAATAATTTAAATGAATTTTAGATGCGCATAACGATAATTTCTCAAGTACTAACTTTACTGGGTATCCATTAAGGTATTTTTTTTCTTCAGGTGATCTTACGTCAAACGTGACGGAAACCGGGCTGGGTGAGTTGCACGCCAAAAGGGTAGCCAGACAACTGGCTGCTGCTGTACATCACATACACAGCAGAGAACTGGTCCATCGAGACATCAAACTCGACAATATCCTTATTTTTAAAAGTGACTTTTCCAGAATCAAACTTTGCGACTTTGGAGAAACCAGAAAAATTAATACTGTGGTTCGCAGGCACAACGAATGGCTACCCTATTCGCCACCGGAAGTGCTGCAACTAGAAACTGATGAAACTTATAGGTAGGGGTAATAAAGAAAATGTCTTTTGGCACCTTGGCAGGTTTAAATAAACATTTCTATAACACATGCACGATTTCAGCATATTTCGATGCCCGTAAAGCAGGGATGAAGTAGGTCTTTTCGAGAGTGGTGACGTGAGAGGGAGAAAAATTTTACTTTTGCTCCCTAGGGAGCAAAAGTTTGACGTCAGAGGTTAATAATGAAAATTGTACATTTATATGCTCACGTACTGGGCTCACAAAAAGCGATCCTCAAGCGACCAGTCGATCGTCTTGACAAGCTGGACTCTGAATTTCTGTATATTTCAAAATGCTTTAAAATTTTGAAAATTTCAAATATTTTTAGCTCACAAAAAGTAATCGTCAGGTGATTACCTGAACGCGACGACAAATTAAACTCTAAGTTTTCGTAAATTCCAACAAAAATTTAATTAAAAAAATTGTTGGTAATTTATAAAACCATAAATTTTTAAAAGTTTCTTAAATGCTACCAGAAACCGTGCTTGTGTTTACAATATATTGTCTGAAATAATCTATTTTTTATAAAAAATATCGTATGCGCCAAAGGGAGGGGATATTTTGCGACTCGTGTATAATATCCTATTATTGAACAAGTATCCTTTTATTGTTTATTATAATTAATATTTCATTAACATCTTCAAAGGATTTGTATAGGAAAAAGAGAGAATATTTGAGAATGAAATGATACAAACTTTATTTCATAACACTATTTGTTAATCATTAATTACAGAGCTCTTACTGCCCACGATGTGTGGCAATATGGCATCGTAGTTTTCGTGTGCTTGACTGGATGTCTTCCATGGCAGAAAGCAGCATCTGACGATCCTCGATATACGAGATACCTAAACTGGCATTCAGCGACTTTGAACATTGCCAAGAAACCAAAGTTATTTCAACTCATTAGTTCGCGAGCTCAAAGGTAAATTATTTATTGATTATATTTTAAGGTAAATGTACCACTTACGAAAAGTCGTATAAATTCTCATAAAGGAAAAAACAATCATATGCAAAACAAGTGGTGTAACGATATGTCTCGAAAATAAATCTTGAATTTGAAATTTAAATCTACCAATACTTCCCTCACTGCAGTAGGATATACCGGCATATCCCACTCGATCGAATTTCATAGAAATTTGCCAGTCCCACGGATATTCCCAGGATATCTGGGATGTCTATGGGACGTTTCTGGGATATCAAATGTCACAAAAAAAGTCCCATAGACATCCAAGATATCCTGGGAATATCTCTGGGAACCCCCAATATCCGCCTTACAGGATATTCGATGGGTTATCGCTGGGATATTCCTGGGACAACTTGGGAGATAAATGGGATCGGATATGATATCCCGGTATATCCTATTGCTTTGAGCGATCCTTTTTAATTAGAAAAATCGTAACATACCGTATGTGAATTGAGAAACTTTTGTGCTTTATAATGCTCTTGAGCAGTTAAATGTAATATTTCAAATTATGTAATAAATTATTGAGAATATTATACATGTTTCCCCCCATTTGCAACAGTTTTAAGTTATGTTAGCGTTTTACATCTGGAATCCGTATTTGTAATAAAAAGTTATTCCATTTTAATGATTAAGAATTTTGAAATAATTATGTTTTTCGCATTTGTTAGCGTTTTTACCGGAAATTGACATTTTTAAATAAAACTCATTAGATCTTGAAGGCTCGTAATTTTTAAAGGATTTTATGTTATGTTGGTGTTTTACACCTGGAATACATATTTGTAATAAAAAGTTATTCTATTTAAATGATTAAGCATTTGAAAACAATTTAGGTTTTTTTCGTAATTGTTAGCGTTTTTACCGGTAATGGGCATTTTTGAATAAAAATCATTCGATGTTGAAAGTTTATCATTTTTGAAGGATTATAGGTTATGTCAGCGTTATACATGAAAAATTTGTATTTTTAAACAAAAATCATCATAATTCTTACGAAATTTAAAATTTTTGAACAGCTTCAGGTTATATTCACGTCTTTCACAGGAAATCGGTTATTTTAAACAAAACTTAAGAAACCTAAAAAAAAATTAGATTTCAAGGAAGATTCACAACTTACTTTCAAGAATTATAAGTTATATTGGCGTTTTATATCGGACATTAGTATTTTCAGTGAAAAATCATTATATTTTAAAGAGGATTAAAATTTGTTATGCAATTGTAGATTAGGCTAGCGGTTTTTACCGGAAATATCGATATTTTAAAAGAAGATTCACAATTTTGGTACATTTTGTTTATTTTTAAGTTTTAAACGGAAATCGATTATTTTCAAACAAGAATAATTGAATATCAAAGCAGATTTACAATTAGAAACAATTTTTGGTTATGTTAGATGTTTTGGTCGAAAATTGTTTTTCTTTTAATTAACAAAATTATAAGATTTTTCAGATTGTCATTAAAAATCATTATATTCACAATTTATGTACAATTTTTGGTTTAGTTGATGTTTTTCACCTGAAATCGATACTCTTCATAAAAAATCATTATACTACATAAGTACAGAGAAGATTTACAATTTTTGAACAATTTAAGGTTATGCTTCCATTTTTCACTGGAAATTTGTTTTTTTTTTAACAAAAGAGTTTAATTTTTAAGGATGACCTACAATTTCAACAAATGTTAGATTGTGTTAGTTTTTTTCACCGGAAATTAGAATTTTAAAACAAAAATCATCATCAAGATTCCCCATTTTCAAAAATTGTAGGTTATTATTAGTGTCATTCGCGTTTTTAATATAAATATTATATATATATATATATATATATTATTTTATATAAATATATAAAAATATGAAATAAATTTATTTAGAATTAATATTCTCAATAAAATATTATTTGATTTGAAAAATTATTTTTTTTTAACTTTTTCCGTTTTTCCGTTGAGTTAGCGTTTTTTGACCGTTTAGCGTTTTTTAAAACCAAAATCGCTAGATTTTAAAGGTTTATAATTTTTAAGTTTTATATTACTTTAGCGTTCTACACCAAAAATTGGTTTTTAAAAGCCAGAGTCATTATAATTGGAACAAGATTTAGAATCTTTTAACAATTATCGATTATATTAGTGTTTTTCGTTTGAAAAATGGTTTTGGAAAATTAGTATTTTTTATAAAAAAATAATACTTCTTGGATTATTATTTATCTGCAGATTATCAATCAGAGTCATTAAATTCAAACTTTTTGTACAATTTTAAGTTTTTTTTGTAGTTTCATACCGAAAATGGGTACTTATAATAACAAATAATACCTATCTACCTTATACCATATAACGACCTACTTTACACCTATATACCTATCCCACTACTTTCCAACCGAGTAAGTCACGCCTACCCCGAAAGGGAAATGGCTTAATGGTATAATAATAATAATAATAATAATTGAATTTGAAATTAGATACACATTTTTTTAACAATTTCAGGTTATTTTCGCGTTTTCCATCGGAAATAGGTACATATTTCAAAGTATATTTACAATTCAGGAACAATTTTGGATTATTTTAACATTTTTCATCGGAATTCGGTGATTCTAAACAAAAAAATTAGGTCTTAGAGAATATTTACAATCTGAAATCATTTTTGATTAAATAACGTTAGTGTTTTTCGTCTAAACTTGTTATTGTTAATACAAAGTCATTAGATTTCATGCTTGTAAAGAATATTTACAATATTTCAACAATAATAAGTTATGCTAGTATTTATATTAGCTTTTCATTTATTTTAGATTAGAGATACTATGAAATACAAAAATGTTGTATCAATACCTATTAGTTTTATCTTTCAATTTAAAAATTACGTGAGATGAAAAAATATATTAGTCACATGCGGATTTGTTTTCCCATTTATATAAAGACTCTACTTCTAATCGAATTCAATCGTTTATCAATAACAACCCCACAATTACATTTTTATATCAATAACAAAAAATTTATTTGTGACACAATTGATAATTTTTTGCAGACTATTCAAAAGACTGCTAGACCCTAAGATGGAAAAGCGACCTGTAAGTGTACTCGAAGTCAATAAATATGTGGAAGATAGATGGTTAGCAAAACTAGGAGCAGAAAAAGCATTAAACGGTACGCATCGCTATAACAAGTTCAGGTTAGATATACAGCTTTCTAGAAACATTTTGGTTGAGCAAAAATTATGTTCATTCATAATTTCCATTTATATGGCTATTTTCGAAAGTAGGGTAGACCGGGGCAAGACCGACACGTTGACATTCATTGCTCAATAAAAAGTTAATAAGATGTGGAATTGATCCATTTTTATTTTATTTTGAGTCGGGGCAAGACTGTCGATGGTTCTTTTTTATAAAATAGAAATATCTTAGGAGATGATAATTTGATGTTTTGATTTTTTGGTATTTTATGCATTGAGGAAGTTACGCAAGAAGTAAGAGGTCTTTTTATTAAAAATAATGATAGCTGTGGTATGACTTCTCATTCGTTGATATACTTGCTCTTGCCCCTGATTTTTATAATTTATTTATGGGATGATGTTTAATCTAGCAGGAAATCAGATGTTGACGCTGTAAGTATTTCAATTAATGTTTCAAACGTTATATTCCACCTAGCGAATCTTTCATTCTTTAATTGTCAAAACTGTTTTCTGTATCATTTTTCTGTAATAAAATAGATTATTTCATACAAGGAGGAATTGAAATAATTAAGAAAAGCCATGTTATTTGCAAAGCCACTTTTGCCCCCGCGGTCGGTCTGGCTCGGGTCTTCCTTAAAAAATAAGTCGTGGAACTATTTACCTCAGAGAAGTTTAATAAGCCTGCTTTGCTATAATGTTTTTATTTAATTAATAATTTGCTTCGGTTTATTATCTTAGTAAACTTGAATAAATATTGCTGGAGTATATTAAGGAATTGAGTTAAATTTAATTTTATGCAATTAGTCGATGTAAATGTAAATGCATGAGTATTTTAACTAATGAAAAGGATCAGGTTTAACTGAAGGCTGATGTGTATTTTACTAACTGTAAGTGTACGGAGTGACTTTGAAGATGTACGAACTACTATTACAATTCATTTAGCTCAAATTGCAGAGTGTAATTCGCGCAGTGGGGAAAGACGATTTTGGTCAGCCGTACCGTCAGAGGTAATGGGTCGGACAAGCTGGCTTAGTACGATTAACAGTGGAGTGAGGATGTAACACCTCCAGCCCACAACATTAACCCACCAGCTACCTCTCCACTACTATTCTCATTTGCATTACTCGTTTTCAACAATTTTTAACAGATTACAAATCGAGGATTTTATATAATTAAGATTTCACTATAAAGTATTTGAAAAGCTGCATTAAAAAGCAATATAAACAACAATTTACTGCCGAGAAATTTTACTTAGGTTTGTTCAATAAATAGAATACTTATATTTTGTGTACCTCAACCATTTTCATCGCAGAAAAATGTGCTAGTTTATTGCGTTGTTTTCTAAAAATTTTAAACCACACGCAAAAAAAAGTTTTTTAAAAATTTATGGAATTAATTAAAGAGCATCAGATATAATATTTAGCATAAAATGGAGAATTATTTCGGCTTGATTATAGAAAAAGTTCAGTAATTTTTAAAGTGTGTATGGAATAAAAAATTTCAATAATTATTGTGGAATAATTCAATAAAAACTCTTTAAAAGATTCATCGGAATTAAATTAGAGATATTGAGTATTTGCAAAGCACTGCGTTAGACGAACTTCCCGCTTCCCGTCTCCAGCTTTAAAAATGATAAATATTAATAATTTATTAATTACATAACATTTAATTAGCATATTATAATTTTAATTTTAATTATAGTAATTTTAAATTCTTACTAAACTAATATTTCAAATTAATCAACTGTCAAATATTGAAATTAATTAAAAAATAGTGAAATTCACTAAAATAATGTACATATATCAATATTTAACTATCAATTATTATTTCAATAATACATTTATTTCTATATTGTTTCATTCTAAAATTTGTATTGAAAAATAATTAATAAAAAAAGAAATTCTGATTATTGCTGTGTTTTTTTCAGAAAAATACAAATGTTTTTGTAAAAAAATATTAAAGTCAGCATAGAGTGATTCATCAAATTCATTCCATTCATTTATTTTTGTAATCATTCATTCAATGATTTTAAACTAATTCTGTAGAAAAATCAAAACTATGAAAAATATACTTCAAAATAAATAATTACATTTTTTGGTGAAGATAAGTGTCACATTAAATTTGTCGAATCAGAAATCTACTGATTCATAAAATCCTACAGTCAAAGTTTTCAAAGTTTGAAATGATAAGGCGGGAAAATTTATAATATTTAAAAAATTCTATTAAGTATTAAATTTAAACATCTAGCTCTATATTAATAATATTTGCAAAGTGTTGAATATGCATTAAAATTCCTATTGATTTGTCGCAAGCTTCACAGTCTTTCCCCCTTTCCTCTATTTTTGTCCCTTCTTCTTTTCCCACATAAATGCGAACTGAATAATAGAACCCTGTGAAACCTTCATCTATTGTAGGTTGAAAGTTCATTGTTTTAGTTGAAAAATTTAACATTATATTTTTCTAAGCATTCATTTTTTTTGTATCAAACTTTGATTGTTTTCTTGAAATGTAACAATTTTGTTACAAATCTGTCTGTTTTATTTGAAAATTCATCTCTTTTGGTAGAAACATCTTTTTTGGTTAACAATGCAACTGTTTGATTGGAGATTTTTTTTTTAATGAGAATTCAACTAAGTTGTCGAAAATTTATATTTTTTGATGAATTCATCTGTTTCTATGATTTGAAATGAAATCATATTTTTCTGAGAATTCAATTTTTTGGTTGAAAATTCAACTACTCGGTTAAAAGTTGAGCTAATTTGACACAATTTAATTTTTCGGTTGAGAATTCATCATTTTAGTTGAAAATAAATTTTTTTATTTGAAAATGTGTCTTGTTTGGTAGAAAAACTAATCTTCTTGATAGAAAATTCATATATTTCGTTGAAAGTTCAACTATTTGGTTAAAATTGAATTTTTTTGTGGAAAATTCAACTATTTGGTTGAAAGTTGAACTACTCTGTTACAAATTAATTTTTTGGCTAAAGATTCAATATATTAGGTGAAAATTCATCTATTCGTTTGAAAATTAATTTACTTTGTTGAAAATTCGTCTTTATTGTTATAAAAATAATATGCTTGATAGAACATTCATCTATTTGGTTGAAATGTCAACTACTTGATTAAAAGTTAAAGTACTTTGTCAAAAATTCTTTTTTTTATTGTGTTTTGGTCGAGAATATAACTATTTTGTTAAATATTTTGTCTTTTTTGGTAGAAATTTATGTATTTTGTTGCAAATTCAACTATTTGATGAACATTAACATTTTTTTTTTGAAAATTCATTTTTGCCGGGGTGAAAATTTGATTGTTTTGTTTTAAATCCGTTTTTTTGCTTGTGAATTGAAAATTTTTGTTCGAAATCTGTTTTTTTTTTTTTTACTGAAAAATCTTTTCTGTTTGACTTCATATATGTTCTTAAAAATTCGTCTTTTTGGATGAATTCATCTGTTTCTATGATTAGAAATGAAAATATTTCTTGGTTGAAATATCACATATTACATCTTTTTAGTTGAAAATTCCTCTTGTTGGGTAGAAAACTAATCTTCTTAGTAGACACATTTTTTTTTCTTTCAATTGAAAGCTTAAAAGTTCAAACACTTGGTTCAAACTTTTGTTATTCCGTGGCCGAGAAATGCAACTGTTTGGTTCTCCTTCATTTTCAGTCAGTTATTTTTTTTACTGGCAAATCAGTCAAAGTTACTATATCATCACTGAAAATAACTGATTCATATCTAGGATTTAGTCATAGATTAAAATTCTTGAAAAATTAAACCTATTCAAATCTACGACTTTAAAAATTAATCTGTTTTGGTTGAGGATTAAATTGTTTTTTTTAACTTCATCTTTTTTATTAATTTCAACTATTTTTGGTAGAAACTAATATCTTTTTTGGTTAAATCAGCTATTAAATTCTTCTTTGAGAATTTCTTTTTTGGCTACAAATTCAACTGTTAGGTTGAAACTTAATCTGCTATGTTCGAGGATTCAACTATTTTTGATTCAAACTGCCTGTCGTCGCGAGAGGAAGTGAGGGGATATATTGGTTGGGCAAGTGGGGGGTGGGGGGGCGTAGGAGAAATGAGGGCAAGGCTGCAGGGGAAGTGAGGGAAAATAAGGGAAGGGGAAGTGATGCAAAATGGGATGAGGGGACATAAGGGGAGGGCACGAAGGGGAAGTGAGATGAAATGATGGTAAGGAATGTAGGAGAATGGGGGGACTGTGGGGTGAAGAAGTAGGGGAAGAGAAGAGATGAGAAATAAGGGGTGGGGAAGTGAGGGTTAACGTGGCGAGTAAGGAAGGGGAGTGTTAGCTGGGGAAGTGAGGGGAGAGGGAAGTAGTTGAGGAATAAGTTGGGGAAGGGAGGAGAAGCGAAGTTTGAAGTGTGTGGAGGGGAAGCAGTCTGAAATTAGGAACATTGTAGGCCCAGCAAAAGTTTCTGAAATTTTCAGTGTTTTAGTGAAATGTTTAATTGATTAACATCCCTAGACATATATTAAAAAATTAAAATCATAATTTGATTCACAGGTGGTGCCGACGAAAGGGACGAATTATGTCCCTCGATGTACAGTTTCCACAGTTCCGTAGAAGAAAAAAATCAACTCCTGTACACTCTCACCCGATATGGAATCGAAACGACGGTTGATCGTTCAAAAAAGAAGGACCGTATCAGAGAATGGATTCAATCCAGTGCAATCGTAGAAGAAAACGAAGAGGAATCTGAACTCGAAGATTTCGATGAAGAAGGGGATGAGGAAGAGCAAAACATGAAAGGAAGACATTTTCCAGAAAGGCGGCAGAGTGTAGGAACCGCTAAAAAAACAAGAGGAATTTCTAGAGACCGAACTCCTCGAAAAAACGGATCTACAACAATTCAAAAATCGAGAGTGGATAGAACTGAATTATTAAATAAAAACAATTCTTTGTCCATCGCGTCATCGAAACCGATTGAAAGGAAGAATCCATTTGCTCCTCAAGTTGCTGAAGAAAGAAAAATTGTTGCGAAATTTGCTAGCTTTCCTAACGGGGATCCAAGTTTGGCTTTTCAAGGGAATGGACTTGACTCGATTGTTGACACGAAGCTCACTGGAAGTGAACTTCTGATAAATAAATCGAAAAATGAATTCAATGAACAAACGGTCATTCATGGCAAAGGTTATCTCTTCAATAATGATCAATTGAAGAAAGCAGCTACAGATTCGTCGAGCAGTAGCGATACTAGAAAGGAAACAATTAGGTTTGCTTTCAATTTATATTGCTTTTACTTTGTCGTGATTTATTGCTTTATTCTACACAAATAATTTAGCTTAGCCACAGGGTTGCTACAAAATCCCAATTTCGAAATACCCTGACTTCCCCTAACTTTCTCTCACCAATTTTTCATTTTCCCTGACTGATATTAATCTTACTTGCTGGTCTAAAAACAAGCTTACACCTACTAGATCAATAATGTTATTGCAAAAAGCGTGTTTATTTCTGAATTTATCTGAAAGATTTCGAGTGATAACAGTCATACAGAATTGTATAAGAGGTCATCAACAAATTAAAACACAAATTAAAACTAAAAAGATCAATTTTAAATTGAATAAATTTATATTTAACAAAGAATATCGAATTTTCCACAAAATAGTTTGTTTTTCAACCAACGAATTAAATTTTCAACTAAGAAAATTAATGTTCTACCAACAAATAATATGAGTTTCAACAAAATATTCGAGTTTTCAACTCAAGAAGATAAATTTTAAACCAAAAATGAAATATACATTACATTTCCACCAAAAAATATTTGAATTCTCAATCAAATATAATCCAACAAATTTTTAATGTATTTCTAAAATTGCTAATATGTAATGCATTCTTTTTACAATAATTTTTTAATACAAATAATTATTTCAAGAAATTGAGGTACATTTTTTTAGACTCAAGTAAAAGAATTCTCAAAATATTCATAAGCAAACCCTGCAGATTGGAACGAATCATGAGTATAGTTTCTCTATTTAAAAAAATTATTATTTAAGATTGGAAAGAAATCAATTTTTCCTGAATAGTTTTATGCAAAAGAGCATGGAAAGGATTCACAATTAAAGAAGAGGCTTCCAAACTACCTTACTTTTCGGCTCATTAGGGACAAAAATGACCAATGAAAAAAAAAGGGGAAAAGGAAAATAACCCTGATGAGGGGGTCTAAATTAGCCCCGAAACATGTTGGCTCCCTAGTAGTATAAAAAGGATGGAGAAAAGAAAAAAATGGGAGGCTGCTTTTGCTGGACTTCGTCCCTTTTCCTCACTATATATTTTATTGGTTATTTTTGTCTCCAATGAGTCGAAAAGTAAGACAGTCTGGAAGTCTATTTTTTAATTATGAATCATTTTCATGTTCTATTTGCATGAAATTATTCCTGAAAATATGGATTTCTTTTCGATCTTAAATTATAATAATAAAACATATGAATTTTCAACAAAATCAATCAAAACAGATTAATTTTTGAACCGAAAATAATAATTTTCGACCAAAAGTTAAATTTTGAACGAAGACATATTTTCAGACAAGATAAAGTTTCATGTAAAATGTTAAATTTTCAAGTCAAAAAGATTGATTTTCTATAAACCAGTTAAGTTCTCAACCCAAAAGTATGGATTTTGGAAAAAAGATAATTTTCAACGAAATTGTTGAATTTGAAGCCGAATAAATTAAATTTCTATGAAAAGTAGAATTTTCAACTGAAACAATTGCATTTTCAATCCAAAAAGAGAAGTTTTAAGCAAAAACAATAAATTTTGAACTAAAAAAAACAACGTTTTTTAAGAAAAACTGAAACAGTTACATTTTTAATTGAGAAAGTTATTTTTTAACCCAAAGAAAACTAATTTCAACAAAATAATTACATTTTCAACAGAAGAAATGAATTTTTAACTACAATGATGAATCTTCAACCGAAAAAATGAGTTTTTAACTGAATAGTTGAATTTCCCACCAAAAAGATGAATTTTGAACTAATGAGATTACTTTAATTCCAAAAAAGACGAATTTTCAACAAATTACACGAATTTTCCATCAAGGAGTGAAAATTTCAACTAAAAAAGATTAACTTGCATCCAAAAATGGAATAGTTAAATTTTTAGTGGGAGAATTACTTCTCAATAAGAAAACGAAATTTCAATAACATAGTTCAACTTTCAACCAAAGAAATAAATTTTCGACCAGAAATATATATTTTCAATCAAAAAGATTAATTTTCTCCAAAAAAAGTGAATTTTTAATAAAATACATGAGTTTTCAACGAAATAGCTTCACGTTAAATAAGAAAAGATAGCTTATTATTAACAAAAAATGAAATAGTTGAATTTTCTTGTCAAAAATTAATTTTTGATTTAAAAAAAAAGAATTTTTGGCAAAATGGTTCAATTTTGATCTGGAGAAATACATTTTGAACCAAAAAGATAAATTTTGAACCAAGAAGATTAACTTTATACCATAAATTATAAATTCTTAACAAAATACATGAATTTCTTTACAAAATATTTGAATTTTCCACCAAACATGGAATAGTTAAATTTGCATTTAAAAAGATGAATCTTAAACAATAAAACAAGATTTTTCAAACAACCAGTTACAATTTCGATAAAAAAAAGGTTTTTGAACTAAAGTGATGATTTCAATCAAGAAATTTTATTTTTAATAAATTAGTCCCACTTTCATGTAAGTAATTTAATTTATAACTAAAAAAGATGAATTCTCATCAAAAAATGTAATAGCTCATATTATAACCAAAGAAGATTTCAATTCTAAACCAAAAACAATTAGTATTTTTAGCAAAATAGTTGATTCCTCCACCAAAACAGATTAATTTTGAATCATGCAGTTGCATTTTTACCCAAAAAAGATTAAATTTACACAATAGCAGATTAATGCTTGAACTAAAGATAGAAATTTTCAAAAAAAAGTTTAATTTTTAAAGAAGAAAGATTTTTTTGTAATAAAGAGAAAAAATCGTCTGAGATGTTGGATTACAAAAATCCACACACGTTACGTGGACTGCGATGCGCGAGTCCATCAACTTCCGATTAGATCAAAAAATCATAAGACCAAAAAATCATAAGGCATCCGAATTTTTTAAAGATGTCGAGGCATTGACTTATCCATGAAATATCCGCTTCGGAAGTGAGAAAGGTTGAAAAAACAATTTTTTCATATAAAAAGAATGGTCATAGCTGAATATTTTATAAATAAATTTAATAGTCGATTGCAATTTTAAAAACTTCCGTAACCATAGACAGTGCCTTAAAAAAATGTGGACTCGGAGCTGAAAGTCCCGCATCGCGGTCCAGGTAACGTGTGTCAATTTTCTAAAAGCTGTTTTTCTCGAGAGTGGCTGAGAAGTTGACTAATTTAGCTTTTTAAAGTGATTAAATAGTTTTCAAAATAAAGTAGCGTCTACACTTAAATTCTAAAATTGAGGAGCTTCTTCAGATAAAATGTACTCACACAAATATCGTCTTCGAGACATTTTAAACAAGCTGCCTAAATTATTCTTTTGCAGTTGAAAATTTTTCCGATTTCCTGGACTTTAGAGATCTGATTTTATGATTTTTCCTTCAGTCATTCCCAATTGAATGGAGCAACGGTCACAGTGTACAATCATGAACCTAGCGGAACTTCGAGCGAAGCTTCCGGTTCCATCAGAGGTCCGAGTTTAGAGTCCTCGACTTCGGGTCCAGTAGTTGAAGAAGCGATTATTGAGAATCCCGTTTCAAGAAGTCCCCAAGCACCAATCAGGAAGCATCGCTCGCAAACGGCTCCATTTCCGGCACCGGTTTCTCATCTCGATGGAAGTCGAATCGAATCCATACCAGCTAGAAGAACTCGTTCAGCGACAGTTTTGCCGATCGTTAGAAGGGATCAAAGGTCAAATGGAAATCCTCAGCCGATCCAAAAACAACCAACAAATAACTTAACGATGTCCGTAGCCTCGCAACTGGTTATGCAGAGCTTCAATGCTATGCACACCTTGAATCAGGTAAATGAAAAATAAATTTTTTTTTTCCTTTCATGGATAGGAATAGAGGCATAACAATAATCAATAAAAATATACGAGCATTCGGCTAGCCGAGAACTTCGGACACATTTCAGAGTAGGGTGGGCCAAAAAAACTCAAGTAATGGTACAAGTTTCTAGGGAAGTAGTCATTATATTCAATTAAAAAATCTTCGACAAATTACATGAATGTTCAATAACAAAGTTACATTTTTAACTAAAGTGATGAATTTTCAACTAAAATAATGAATCTTCTACTGAAATAATTGAATTTTAAACCAAGAAGATGAATTTTCAACCAGAAGGATGAATTTTCAACCAAGAAGATTGATCTTTGACCAAAAAGACGATTTTTCAACAAAATACATGGATTTTCAAGTGAAAAAGATCAATTTTAATCCGAAAATGGGATAGTTTAATTTTTAGATGAGAAAAATAAATTTATGACAAAATTGTTAAACTTCCAATTAAAGTGATGAACTTTTAACTAAATTAATGAATCTTCTACTGGAATAATTCAATTTCGAACCTAAAAGATGCATTTTCTACTTAAATAATGAATCTTTAACTGGAAGATTCGAGATTTCAACCAAAAAGATGAATTTTCGACCGGGAAGAATAATTTTCGTCCGAAAAAGACAAATTTTACAGGAAATATACGAATTTTCAAGTAAAAAAGATAAATTATCAATCAAACATTGAATTACTAAATTTTCAGTTAAAGATATAATTTTCAATCAAAGAGATGAATGTTCAAGAAAAGAATATTTTTCATGCAAAAATTGAATATATGAACATTTTAATGCATTTTGAATTAAGATTTAAACAATCGTATTTCCTGCTTTTATTAATAATAATTATATTATTTAAATTTCGAGGAGAAATGTATTTCTTAAAATTGGAAAGGGTGCTAAATTCAAATAATAAAAAAACAGAGCAATAGAAAACATATTATTTGCATTAAGCAGTGCTTTATCCAGGGTTGCTACAATATCCCAATTTCTAAATTTTTCTATGTACAAAACCAACCATACACGTAGACGAACAATAATGTTATGCACAATAAATTTTGCTTCTAAATATATTTAAAATACTTTTTAGTTGTGTTTTTAAGTCAAAAAGGTAAATTATCAACCAAAGAAATGAATTTTCAACTAAAATAATGAATCTGCAACCAAAAATAGTGGAATTTTCAACCCAAAAGATTAATTTTCTATCGAAAGACTCATTTTCAACAAAGTACATGCATTTTCATCTAAAAAAACGAATTTTCGAACAAATAGTTTTGTTTTTCATTTAAAAAAAATGATTTTCTAACCAAAAATAAAAGAATTACATTTTCAGTTTTGACAATCAATTTTCAATCAAAAAAATGAATTCTCAACCAAATAATTCACTTCTAAACAATATTTCAATTTGCAGTTGGTAAAGTAAATTAAAAACAAAAAGTTTTCAGCAAAATTAATTAATTTTCAACTAAACATTTAATTTTTCAAGCTAAAATCGAATAGTTATATCTTCAGTTAAAAAATAATTTTCAAGTAAAAAGAAACGAATTTTCATCCAAAGAAATTAAGTTTTAATCACAATGATGAATTCTCAACCAAAAATATGAAATTTTGACCAAATAGTGGATTTTTCTATGCAAAAGATGAATTTTCTATCAACAAAAGAACTAATTTTCAACTAGTTTTTTTTTTCAATTCGAGAAATGAATTCTGAACAAAAAATAGAATAGTTAAGTGTCTCACTGAACAGATAATCTTCTAATGAAAAAGATTAGATTTCTATCAAAAAGGTAAATTTTCCACAAAGAATGGAATAGTTGAAGTGAATTTTCAACTGAAATTATGAATCTTCAATTAAAAAAATTTAATTTTCAACCAAATACATGAATTTTAAACTGAAAATATAAATTTTCTATCAAAAATAAAGTAGGATAATTTTCAGATAGTAAACTAAACTTTTGAACAAAAAAAAAACAAATGAATTTCCAACAAATTAATTTTCAACTGAAGAAATTAATTTTTAACCAAGAAGGTGAAATTTCAACTAATGAGAGTACTCTTTTACCAAAAAAAGACGACTTTTCAACAAATAGTTAAATTCTTACCAAAAACGGATAAATTTTCAATGAAATAGTACCTATAATTTTCAACCAGGAAGAAATAATTTCTATCAAAAAAGATATATTTTCGATACAAAATGGAAGTTACATTTTCAGTTTAAAAAATCAATCCTAAATAAGAGAAATCTCATTTTCAACCAAATATTTTAATTTTCAAAGGAATTTCCAACTAAAAAGGTGAATTAGTCACCAAGAAGATTTAATGTTCTCCCACAAATTTCGAATTTTCAATAAAATACAGGAATCTTAAGCCAAATATTTGAATTTTTAACATAAGAAGATAAATTATAAACCAAATATGTACGAGTTAAGTTTTGAGTTAAAGCAATTCATTTTCATCTAGAAAACATAATTTTCAACAAAATAATTAAATTTTGAATAAACGAAAGAATTTCCAACTAAAATGATGAATCATCAACCAGATGAATGAATTTTTAACAAAGAAGTTCCACTTCCAACTAAGTAATTGAATTTCCTACCAAAAATGATCAATTTTTAACGAAAAACGTGATATTTTATGTTTTAACTAAAAAGGATTTTAATTTTATACCACATATAGTTGAATTCAACCAAAAAAGATTAATTTTCTGCAAAATGCTTTGAATCCTCAAGCAAAACAGATTAATTCTTAATTAAATGGTTGCGATTTTCAACCATAATGATAAAATTAATTTCAATTTTAATTTATTGAAAATTCCCTAATTCTGCCCGGCTTTCTCTAACATTCCCTGACTTTCTGGAATTACCTGACCTGTAGCAACTCTGTAATTTAAAAAAAATCATATGTTTATTTCACTCTAGAATTTGTTTGTAAACATAT
>CAKNXH010000145.1:481790-496648 GCA_932178445.1 Andricus quercusramuli | reverse complement strand
ATATTTGTTTACAGAATAAGTGCTTTAAATTCTCTTTAATGCTCTTTACGAAATATTGTTCTAACTATTTCAGGCAAAGAAAAATTTACTTTTAAAATTTGAAACATAAGAGTTGTAGAGAAAGTCTTCTTTGAAAAAATAAGTCATCATTTATTATTATCTAACCATTTATAAAAAATTAGTAAGAAGCAATAGTAAGACAACAATTTTGAATCATTTACTCATAATTATTCAAATTTTTCTAATAAAACTCATTTCCTTTTGATTAAGAAATTCAATATCTCGGGAGCAAGTTTTTATTTTTTGTTTAAACTGAAAATTGCACTTTTTATCGTGATCCACAACCGAGCCCGTTCCAATTTTAGGTTCCTATCACTTTGAGATTGTAAATTTCCACATTCTATTTCTGGATAATTTTTTTTTAAATACTTTTTTGGCCTCAATTCAGAATCACTTTAGCTTTAGAGTGAATTTTTATTTTATCTTTCAACGGTGATTTAGATTTTACAGAATATTATTTCGCTCTTCTGAAAAATTCCGAATTTGTTAGTTATCTACTTCAGTGCTGCAACCCTTCACTTGATCATTATTGATAGAAATTGTAAACAAAAATGAAAATTCAGCAATAAGTAAATACAAAAAAAACTGTAATCATCGAGAATAATACAATATTCCATATTTTGAGTCGAGAAGCCTTTAATATTAGTGACATTTAATATTTTGAAAGCATTTACATGGAATGCACTCCAGTTTAGTGGCGACTTTTCAGTTTTATTTTTTATTGAGATTGAAGTAAGACCCTTGAAAACGTTTCACTTTTCGTCTAGTTTATTAGGAAATCCGAAGGCCTGACTGCAGAATCATGCTGTAATGAAAATGGTAAAAAGAGATCCAATTTAACATTCCTATCCTGTTAAAGTAATAGCGTTTTTCACTCGGCTGCACCTGTTGCAACGAGCGTAAGTTTGAGTCAGAAGCGTTTCTTCAAATTACGCTCCGTGAACACCAGAGAAAGAAAATGAAAAATTTTATTAGAAGTACTGCACTTCACGTAGTGGAAGTGTTTGTTTAATGGCGAGTGGTGTGAAATAAAAGTCCCATTAGAAAATTACATTCACAGAGTGATAATTAAGACAATATAGAGAAAGAGTCTATATTGCTTTTTCATAGAAATTTATAGAAATTAGATCAGGATTTATAATAATTATTTTTTGATTCAATTATTGTTCAATCGTACCTGTTCTATTTGTTAAACTCAGGTGGACTTCACTCCTATTTTCAATTGACCAGTCAGAAAATCAGACCAGTCAGAAAAAAACAGTAAAACAATTTCTTAAGTGAGAAATTTATTGATTTTTCATATTATTTGTGAATTACTTCTAATAATGATACATGATGACTTTGTGAAACTCTTCGCTCAGTGTGATTGCTAGAGAGATTGATCAGCGACCTACATCGGAGTAGTATTGCGGAACGAACGTGTTAATTAAATAAGCAAGACGGAAATTATAGATTAAGCTACAAATCCCCCCCCCCTCCATATAACTCCTCCTACACTTCCCTCTCACTATTCTCATATGAACTTTTTGGTCCCCGGCTAGAACCGTATGAGTTACGCTTACCCGGAAGGGACTTGGCTTACTGGTATGATAATAATTTTTTTTTAAATGCTGGAGATTTTCGAAATTTTAATTTTTCTGGAAACTAGAATTAATTTTAAAAAGTTGAAGATGCAGAGATGATATTTTGTTATTATTACCAAGTGATTATAGAAAAGACATCCCTCAAGTTTAAATCAGAAATGTCAAATAAAAAAATATTTGAAAATCTAGATTGAAGATCTTTGATTTTATTTTCTTCATCTGTGAAGCATTTCCTAAAAAATGTCCATCAATTATTTAAAAAATATATATATTTCAATTGAAACCACTTTAGGGTGGTCCAAAAATTTGACTTTCGATTTTTGATTATCGATCCCCCTCATTTGATCGTTTTTCAAAAAAATAATATCCATATTTTTTCAAATCGGTCAACATTAACCATGCCTCTGGGATTTCAAAATTAACATGAGGTTTTATTTGGGAAAATCTTGGTTTCCAAAAAAAATGAAAAAAAGTACTTGGTATTAAATTTTTGTTGATCAAAGTTCAGTAATTTCTTAAGGAATGTTCAAGGAATAATTTCCACCTATCAACTTTTAATTTTGACCCACCTAACACTCTTGTATTCTGCCTGAAAAATCACCAAAAAATGAAAAATTGTAGTTTTATGTAAAATTCATGCAAAAGACGGTATTTTGTTGAATTCTTCCAACAGTACTTATTTTCATTCGACGCATGGCAAGTTTCCAAGTATTATTAAACTAATTTTAAATTGTTTAAATAATTAATATTTGTTTGAAGAATTTTCAGGATAAATAATATAGTTGACTAATGTAAAAAATAATATTAAAAAATATTTTTTTTTAAATTTTATAAACAATTTTTATTTGTATAATTTTTTCAACCAAACCGTGAAAAGTTAGTGTTTATTGGAATTGATGTCATAATTAACGGATGTTCAGAGTAATATTTTTTGTTTAGAATGCTTGTCAATTACTTAAAGAATTTCCATTTGTTTAAACAATTCGGTTCCTCTGTAAAACATGAAAATTTATTATTTTCTGCAATTAATGAGGCGGTCAATGAATGTTAAGAATGGTATTTTTTTGTAAAAGACAGTTTTCAATTATTAGAATAATTACAATCACTTGCTCATAGGAAAGATTGAGAGAATGTGAGTTTTTTTTTAATCTTTTACACTATGTAGCTTATTAATCGATTTTTTGTTATCTCATTCTGAGATAAAAAAATACTGAATAATAAGCGATCTCCACCTTTCCTATGAAAAGACGCAAGTGACTGAGTATCAATTGTTTAAATAATTATGAACTATCTTCCACAAAAAATATCACTCTTCATATTCATTACTTTTAAATAATTGCCAAATATCGTTGAAACAAATAGTAACTATTCAACTAATTTAAATTTAGTTGAAAAATACTTTTAAACTCGTCACTTATCGAATAAAAAATAACTGATGTTGAAACAATTTTTCAAAATTTCATCTTTGGCATGCGTATTAGATAAAATTGCTATTTTGCATTTTTAGGGCATTTTCCAGGCACAAAGCAAGGGCGTTGGTGGCATCAAAATTAAAAGTTATTGAGCAGATATTATTCCGTGAACCTTCTTTCAAAAGTGACTTAACTTCAATTCACAAAAAGTTAGTAACAAGTACTTCTTTTCTCCATTTTTTCCGAAAACCTACCTTTTCTCATTTGAAACCCCATGTTACTTTCAAAAACCCAGGGTCACGGGTTAATGTTGACGTTTGAAAAAAAAATGGAATATCTTTTTTCTGAAAACGAACAAATGGAGTGGGGGGATATCAATCACAAAAAATCGATAGTCTATGGATATCGCACGTAATCTCTTAAAATCCCTTTAAAGAGATTGAGCTCCCTGGAAATTCCCTGACAATGTCAAAAAATAGTTTAAAACCCTTGAAAAAATTGCCGTTAAATCTTGGAAAACTTTTTGAAATTTATTGAAATCTTTTTATTCTTTGGAATCTTTCGAAATTTCTTAAGATACGTTCAAATACTGTAAGATCCATTAAAATCTTTTAAAAGCCATCAAAATTCCTCGAAATCCCTTAAATCCTTCATAATATTCGGAAATCGTTTGAAATTCCGTTAAATCTTGTGAAATCCTACAAAATGCTCTAAAATCCCTGGATATTAGGGTGGCCCTTATTTTTCACTTTTCGAATTCTCTGCTCTCAACCCCCAATTTTGTTTGAATGCCCAAAAAAAAACTCCTCCAAATTTGAGCAAAATTTAACATGGGAAAAAGTCAGCTTTTTGTAAATCTAATATTTAAACGTTAAAATATATTACAAATAATTCCGTGTTTTAGTATGTTGTTCAGAATTTGTCAGAGAATAAGAATCAATCATAAATTTTGTGGTTGTTTAATTTTAAGCCGCTCTCATGGGTCCCCAAAAAAAAACCCCATAAGTGACAAATGTGAATTTTACGTAATATTGCGGTTTATTGACGCTTTTTAAAAGTTTTTTTTTGCATAAATAATCATTGATTAGTAATTTAAGAATACCCAGTCATTTTTTAACTAATATTCAATTGTTTAGAGTATTTTAATTTGTTCAAACATTTAAGAGTATTCTTAAAAACAAAGTAAAATATAAAAAATATGTCAATCTTTCGAAAAATAGCAACAAAAAAATGTAAACAAAAAAATTTTTCAAGAAATTTCAATTTGTTTAAGCATCTACGAGTATTCATAATAAACAAATTAGTACTTGAAAGTATTAAAATTTGTCGAGAATTTAGTGAGAAAATGTTTCTTCTGCTTTTTTTTTTGGTACAATGTATGCTTGAACAAATAAGTATTATTTGAATAATTGTGAAATTATTTAAATAAATTGTTTTTTTGTTATTATTGATTAAATAACTCATAATGTCTAGAAAATACGTTCATTTCGCGAGTTAGCTGAAGAAAACAAATATTTAAACAAATTTAAATTGTTTAAACAATTAAATATTAGTTAAAAAATGACTGGAAATTCTTAAATTATTGATCAATAATTATTTATGTAAAGAAAAACTTTTAGAAAGCGTCAATAAACCGCAATATTACGTAAAATCCACATTTGTCACTTATGGGGTTTTCTTTGGGGACCCACAAGAGTGGCTTAAAATTATTCAACCTCAAAATTTATGATTGAATCTTATTCTCTGACAAATTCTGAACAACATATTAAACACATAATTATTTGTAACATATTATCAGGTTTAAATATTAGATTTACAAAAAGCTGACTTTTTCCCATGTTAAATCAATGAGAAATTTGATGGTCTTTGCGCGACCCCTAAATATTAACCAATTTTGCTCAAATTTGGAGGAGATTTTGTTTTTTGGGCATTCGAACAAAACTGGGGGGGGGGGGGGTGCGAGCAGAGAAATTCAAGGAAAAAAATCCACCAAGTATAAATACAAACCACCCTAGTGGATATACTTTCAAGTATTTTGAAATCTCTTGAAATCCCTTGAAAAATTTCTTGAGGTACGCTAAAATATTTTAAGATCCATTAAAATCTGTGAAATCTCTTAAAATCCTTAGCGATCCGGGGAAATGGTTCTTAATCGCTTGAAATCTTGTAAAATTCCTTGCAAAATTGAGGTTCTCTCTCAAATTTTACAGGGTAATCATTAAATTCCGTAAAAATGTTGTAATTATTTGAAATATTTTTTAGTCCCTTGATATAGATTGAAATCCCTTGGAATCTGTTGAAATTGCAAAAAAGTTGTTGAGATCACAAAAATCTTAGGAATCCTTACAATCGGGGGAAAGGGTTGGGTCTGTCTAAAATTTCCGAAATCAACCTAGTTTAATTAATGCATGTTCCGTTATCAAAGTTTTAATTTCATCAAACGATAGGTTTCAAAAAGAATTGGCCTCTTCCCTGACATTTTAAAATACCAATTGACGTTTTCGTACTGTATAATATTTTTAGTTTATTCTTAATTTCTCTAATTCATATTTTATTTTTCAGACTCCGAAACCCATGAAGCCCAACAATCGTGAGAAAAGTTCAAGTCGCGAAAAACAGCCTTTAACTTATGGCAAAGACGCTTATGAACATTACGGAATTGCCCAAGGTGCTATTGCTAAGTCAGAAATGAAAAGAGCAGGAGGATCGAATAGCGGAAGTGGAAGCAGATCGGTCAGTAATTAAAATACTGAGTGGAATATTTATTTCTTCAACACTTTTCCAAAATAAGATTAAACAAACATGCTGTATGTGTTTCTTTTCAATATTTCTTCGCTTTAGTGTGAAATATTATATAAATAGTCAACTTTCTAAACATATCGAGAATTTTATATTTGCTCTTATTAATCGTAAAAGTTTATTCGATAAGTAAAAGTGAAAGATTAAAATAGTTTTGCTCAGGACAAATTTGAGACGTTAATTTGAAATTGAAACGTCGGTTCATAAACTTTAAAAATATACAATTAGAAATTAATATATTTTTAAATACATTTAGTTTCTATATAGGAAAGTTTAACTTTAGATTATAGAAAATTATTAGTGTAAGAAATACAATTTTCACTTTTTTCAAAAGCTTATTTATTTTTTATTTATAATATTGTGAGGAAAATGTATTCGATTTGAAATAATAGCTGCCAATATGGACAAATCAGTAATTTTGTATATAAAAATAAATAATAAAAATGTAATTAGTCAAATTGTGACATATGTTCAATAAATCAAAGCTTTGAATAAAAATTATAAACGACATTGTTATGCAAGAATGTCTTGAAATTGATTTAAAAAATATACATTTTACGGCTTTCAAATTGCAGAATCTGCTTTTTGATGCTCTACGAATTGAAATAATATTTTGACTCGTATTTTATTTATAGAAAGATTTTTAGTTCAATAATTGCTTTTTGAATTTTAGAAATGTAGCGAATCTTCTCTATGTATTGGTAGGTTGTAAGTTCTTAAACTTCTGTACCAAATGTGTCCACGTAAAAAGTAATTCATCAGTTCTGCAACAGGACATTCGGAAATATTAAAGACACTTTTCAATATTCTTATGCGGATTTCAAATATGAAATTCTACACTTTCTTCTGAAATCAATTTTTTATTTAAACAGATATAACTGTGATATTTGATCTATATGTTGTTAAATAATTTTTGGAAATTTTACCAGGTAAATTTTTATGAATTTTAAAATTGTTCAATTCTTTCAGCTCTATAATAAGAGTAAGATAAGACTTCAAAAATTAATTATGTCCCACAGAAAAAAAATTTCTTGAACCAATATAACTGTTTTCTTGGATATCCATGAAAATGTTGTTGAATTAAATAAATTATGGTTGATTCAAGAAAATACTTGATTGATTCAAATTTTTTTGGTTGAATCAACCAAATACTGCATTTACCAAAAAATATGCTGGAAGCAACCAGAAAATTTAGTTGAGTCAACCCAATATTTAGTAGTCCTTATAATAGCGATATGCTATTGTTGAACCAACAAAAATTTTGTTGATTGAACCAAATCGTTTGCTGACTGCATACTAAAATGAAAACAACTACAGTTTCCGCATTTTATGGAACATGCTGTTGCGGAATACGATGATCCTTTGACCCAAAAAATCATTGTTTTTTATTTCATTGTATTACTAAATATTACTAAAATAAGTATTTTTTTAAAACGAGAAATCCCCCGAGCGGGAAACAACTCTGGTAGTCCTCTGGACCGAGCTGTTATTCGGACTGGTAATCTGAGTCATCCACTTGTAATACGAAGTAATCCACTTGTAATCCTAGGTGTAATCATCGTTTGTAATCTAGAGTGATATAAGTAATCCAGTGTAATCCTTGATAGTCCACTTGTAATCTGGAGTAATCTCAGTGATTCACTTGTGACAAAGAGTAATCCATCATAATTTTATGTAATTTAGAGTAACCCAGAGTACTCTTAAGTAATCCATGATAATTCTGTGTCTGGGGATAATCCAAGGTTGTCTGATATAATCAGAGGGAATCCACCACTGCTGTACCGCATTTTCAGGAAGTATTTCCCCTCGGCGCACAGTGGACCAGGCGACCTGAAACATGGGCCAAAATTAAAAACATCGAAAAATCGGGCTAAAAGCGGATTTTTAGGGCTGCTGATTACCATTTTCTTGGTTGAAAATGCAACATTCGAAATAACGGATTCAAAATGGCTGCGAAACTTTAGAGAAGTTGACGGACTGGGCTAAAAGTGCGTAATCGGGTGTTTTAGGGGTCGCTGATTACGAGTTTTTGGTCAAAAACTTAAAATTTAGAATTGTTGACGGATTGGGCTAAGGTAGTTTACTCAAAGGTTTTCGTGGTCGCCGATTGCAAGTCATTTGTCCAAAAAAATTTTAATGGCCTATTCAAAGTGGTAGCGAAAATTTAGAAAATTTAACGGGTTGGACAAGAAGTGCTTTCTTAAACTGAATTGAAATTTTTGAAACTTAAGATTCTCTAAAAATATTAATAAAATAGTAATTTGTATTTTAACAAAATAATTTTTCAAATATTTATCATTGAGTTGATTGCGTAAACTCGGTTATTCATTATATATGAATTCATTTATAATCATAATTATTAATTTTTTTTTTTTTATTTCCAATCATTAATTTATAATCTATCTATTCAACTTGACTAAGTGATATATTATAATCATTATTATCATTTTAAATAATTATGAATGATTTTATTGTTTTTATGTTAGTAATAGTTGAGGTTTTTAAATTTCATGCATAGATGTTTTTTTGGATGATTGGATGTAGGCGAGTGCATTGAATATATCAGTGGGAACGACTAAATGCGCACAGGTACACTTTGAAAAATGTTTTTTTTTGTGAGGTTTAGGTGTGAAAAGAAACGAAATTGCGCCTATATGGAAAATATCACTTCATTGGTGAATGAATCAAACTAAAAATATTTAACCTGTATGTTTTTTCACAATGATTGCGCCTATTTCATATTTTTTGAACATTTATTAATGCAATATTACAACCGACAATATTAACATTGCAAATTATTCAAAAATGCATTACTTATTGCATTCTTCCTCTTATTACTGATTTTATTTCACGCTCGACCGAAATTACCACCTTTTGCCCCTGAAAATAGGGGCGAAATTAGCATATATTTTCCGCAAACCGCATTTGCAGGGCGAAAGTAAAATTTGCGAGGTGAAAGTAAAATTTGCGGGGCGAAAGTAAAATTAGCGGGGCGAAAGTAAACTTTGCGGGGTAACGGTCGAGAGTGGAATTAAATACTATATGCAACACGGGACGAAAGTAGATTTTTCCCTCGGGTAATTATTTCCTGCGGTAAAAATCTGCTTCTTTCGCCCCTTGTTACATAATGTACTATTATGTGGTTTTCCAAGTTCAACATCTCACGTATTAACAGTGATAGGTAAATATAATTGTGAGAATCGATTTTTAAGCACTCTAAAGTATCTGCAAAATAATAAATAATTTTATTTATTTAAATACCATACTTGGTTTTTGACCAAGATTTCGGGCCCACTTTGCGGCGCCTCCATATCATTCTGAACGACACTTTATTTCAAGTATTGAAATTCTGTTTACAAAAAAATAGATTGTTTATGAAAATATATATCATTAGTGAAATGCGTTCATGTTCGTACAAAATATTCTCTGACGTGGCGTGAATGTAATAAAAAATTAATAACATGTGGCACTCCCGAAACTTTAGCACTATTTTGGATAATTTTCTTATAATTTTTCGCGATATTGCAATAATTTTTAAAACGGAAAAGTAACATTATAATTCCCAAGAAGATTTTATATTTCAATTCCCTCTGTGATTAATAATCTTGTACAAATTTATTAACTTGTGAGCATCATTTTTATGAGGAGTGAAATAATAAGTTCCTTACTTTTGCACCAGGGGCATGCAAAAACACTTACTCGAGGGGTCTAGTGGAATGTGACTCGTGAGATGAAAGTAATTACTTTGGAACGAGGTAGATACAGTATGTAACGTAATTAAGAGGTACATAGGCACAGATCGCGAACAAGATGCAATTATAATAGCTTTTACTTAACCCCGGGGAGAGCCAAGTGCATCCTAGTTCAATTACACAAAGTTCCAAAATTAATAAAATATAGTTCATTTCAAACAATAAAATAAAATAGAATAAAATTGACAATTTTTTAATTTATTTCAGGCTATAATTGAAAAGCGCGAAGATCACTTCAATAAGAAGACTCTCATTATATAAAAAGATCTCGTTAATTCAGGGCAGTAATCCCTGTAAGACCTAATTTACTTGAAAAAAGTGAATTTTAAAGAACTTAAGATGAATTTTCATGAATATAAAGATAAAAAAAACATCAATGAATTAAATAAAATTCAAGTGAATTTAGAGCTGTTAAAATAAAATAGAAGAATTTAATAAAATTCATAAGAATGCAAGATGGATTATAAATAAATAAAAAAAAATCTGCCCGCTCCGCGGGCACATTCTCATCGCGCGCAGCTCGCTTCGCTCGCAAGTTTGAGCGCGCCTAGGGCGCGCGACTGTTGGATCTGGCGCTTCGCGCTCGATTATGTATTCACCTCGCGCTACGCGCTCGGGCGTATTTACGTCGCGCTTTACGCTCGATTCCTCTAGATCTTTGTACTTCGTGTTCGACTTCGATGAAAAGAAAAAGTTTGTTTCCAAATATTAGAAAATTATCAAAACCTCTACATATGAAGTGATTGTTAAATTTGTTTTTATTTTAGACTGAAAAGGAAATTTATTTACTCAAGGTTCTATCGACCTTAAGGAACACATTCTCATCCAGATACTCGCGCTTCGCGATTTGTATTTGATTTCAAATCAAGAATAATTATATAAATTAGGCGACAAATTTTATTAGTTAAAATGTTATTTTAGATTTTCCGTTTTTCAAAAAAGTTATTTTTTCATTTTGAATATATTCTTACAACGAAAATTGATTTTTCCAAAGTTTTCCAAAAATTTGATTTCTTTTACTGTCAATGTTATTTTGACGAATAAAATAAAAACTACGCATCCTGTCGGAACATGATGGATGACAAATTTGTACCTCTCCTTTGAATGAACAAATGTTGTCTCCGTCATGTTTTTCGTAGCTTGTGTTATTCGTCTAAAAATTTATTTTTTCTATTTTCAATGCTGTTTTTTATGAATAAAACAAAAACTACGCGTCATGTCAAAAAGTGAATAATAACAAATTTGTAGATCTTTTTTAGGTGTATAATTTTGGTCTAGTCATCTTTTGTCGTATCTTGCATAGTTTCACAGCAAAATGGAATTTTTGATTTCTCATTATTTTGTTGTGCGATCAGAAATTAAATTTTTTATTTTTTGAAAAATTCAAAAAGTTGTTATGAAAATATTGTAAGGTGTTCAAAAATCAACGTTTTTCTTCTCTTGACTTTTTTTCATAACGTGCGTTTTTCGGCTTAAAATGTTCATTTTCGTTTGTTTTTTGGAATTTTGAAAATGCTATAACTCTGGTATTTTTTTTTTATCTGAAAAAGTCATTAGGATATTTTTTTCTCTTTTTGCTTACTACTAATAACCGTCCATAGAATTTCCAAATCTTCAAAAAAAGTGTTCTCAAAAATTTTCAAAATGTGCTCACTTTTTGAATTTTCATCCGAAATAGCTGGTTAACGAACTTGTTCTTTCTTTTTAGGCCCTAAAAAAGTGTGCCAAAGCACAACCCAATATGATTATTTTTTCGAAAGTTATCGTGCCTACAGACAGACAGACAAACAGACAGACAGACTACAGACAGACAGACACGTTGGTAAAAACCTTTTTTTCTAGCTCAGGGGGTCTCAAAACGTGGAGATTTGATGAAAACCGACCAAGTCAAATTTTACATAAAACCAATACCTTCTCATTAGAATGAGAATGTAATAACTTGATGAAATGCCTAAGAATTCAAGGTGAATTCAGGGCGAATTCAATAGAATTTAATTCTATACCATTCTATACCATTAAGCCGTTTCCCTTTCGGCGAGCCTCTAGGGGTAGGCGTGACACTACCCGATTCGGGTAGTGTTTCTAGGTGGATAGTTTCTTGTAGTAAATAACTACAAGTGTGGGCTCACCACACCCACGACCGCCAACAGCAACGCAGTAGTATTATTCTCGAACGGTCACCCATCCAAGTACTAACCGCGCCCAACACTGCTTAACTTCAGTGATCTAACGAGAACTGGTGTTTCCAGCGTGGTATGGCCGTTGATTCGAAAAAAAACGAATTCAATACAATCCGAATGAATTTAGAGAAATTAAATGGAAAGAGGAAAATTCAATGAAATTCGTAAAATTCCTAGATGAATTAAAAATAAATTGAAACTAACTTGATAAAATGCCTAAAAATTCAAGGTGAGTTTAAAAGACTTATGGGTGAATTAAAAAAAAACTGAAAAAATTTTTAAATCCATTCAATTGAGTATAACTGAGTGAATTTAAAAAAATTCAACTGACTTTAATATAATTCAACAAGAGTTAAATAAAACAAAGGGAATTCTGGGGAATTAAAATTTTTTTAAGAAGAATTCAGGATAAATTGATAAGAATACAGGGTGAAATCCAAACTAAATCAAATGAGTTGAACAAATCTAAAATATTCCACTGATTTCGGAAAAGTTTGAGTAAGTTTAGAAGAATTTGAGGGAACTGAAGACACTTTGATGATATTCATAAGGATTTGAAGGAAGATAATTGAAAAAAAGCTTAAAATCTAAATTTTCTACCAAATTTAGTCAAATAACAATGAACAGAATACAACGAAATTCATACAAACCGAACGAATTTAAAAACAATGTCAGTGAATAAAAAAAAAAATTAAAAATATTCCACTCATTCAAGTAAAACTGGAGTAAATTTAGAAGAATTCAGGGGACTTTAAACGAATTTATCAAGAGTAAAATAAAATAATCAGGAAATTTCAAAGGATTAAGAAATTTGTAATAATAATTCAGGATAAATTGATAAGAATTCAGATGAATTCCAAATAAATTCAAATGTATGAAGAAATGTAATCCAAAATATTTCACTGTTTTTAGTAAAATTAGAGAGAGTTTAGAGGAATTCAAGGGAGTTCAAGAGACTGATGAATTTCATAAGGATTTTGAAAAATATAATTGAAAAATAAAAAAAAATACATATAATTGAATGAATTGCAAGTGAACAGAATTCAGGGCGAAATCAATAGAATTTAAGTGGATTGAAAAAAAACGAATTCAATACAATTCAAATGAATTTAGAGTAATTTAATGGAAAGAGAAGAATTTGAAGAAATTTATAAAAATTCAAGCTGAATTTATAATAAAAAATTCAAGAGAATGAAAAAAATGTGGAAAATCCAAAATATTACACTGTTTGCAGTAAAAATTGTAGAGAATTTAAAAGAATTCAAGGAAATTTAAGAGTCTGTGATAAAACTGATGAGGATTCAAAAGAATATAATTGAAAAGAATTCTTGAAAAAATAAAAAAAATTGCATAGGATTGAGTAAAATGTAAAATTAATAGAATTTACGTGACTTAAAGAAAAATAATTAAATAAAATTCTAGTGAATTTGAAGGAATTCAAGGGAAATGAGAAGAATTCGATGGAATTCGTGAAAATTTAAGGTAAATTGAAAAAAAATCGAGCGAATGTAAAACAATTGAAAAATATTAAAAAAATTAATTGAATTCATTACATTTGGAACTAATTGCGAAAGATTCAAGGCAATTTGAAAGAATTTGAAAAAATTCAGTATAAATAATAAAGATTCAGAGTAAATTCCAGGTCAATTCAAATTAATTTATAAAAATTGAAAATATTCCAATTTTCCAGTAAAATTCGATTGGATTTAGGAGAATCCAAGGGATCTAGAAGTATTCAAGGAAATTTAAGAGGATTCAATGGCATTTGAGACAATTCAAGAAAATCCGATGAAACTTATACGAATTCCCAGTGAATACAGCAACATTTTTAAAACCCAAAAAAATCGATTGAATTCGTATAAATGGGAGTCAATCAAACTAATTAATAAGAATCTGATAAAATCCATAAGAATTCTAGGTGAATATAAAAGAGTTCAGTGTGAATTCAAAAGGATTCTAAGAAACTGAAAAAGTTCCGCAAAATTCAATGATATTCAGAAATACTTGTGTTATTCGTTATAGTGTATTAAAAGAAGTGACTAATGTAATATTTTCATTTGAAAAAGTGACTATGGACACTTTATCTTAAAAAAGTGACTATAGGCACTTTAACTTAAAAAAGTGACTAAAAAGTGATTTGAGAAAGGAAAGTGTCTGTGTGGCATCACTGCTTGAGGTGTATTTAATATGATCAACTACGTAGCCAATTTTAATTGAAAGATTATAACCCATTTTATGTGACAAATAGATTTCAGATCTGTTCAATATTCTGTGAGGTGCCCAAATTCATAATTTTTTCTTCGTGCACGTTAACTGAAGAATTTTAGTTTCACAGTTGAATAAACTAAGAGAGTTCCTTGTGCAGAATATAGCGTGAGGACAGGTGTTAAATTCAAAGGAAGAAATGATGTAAACAAAGTCTGATATCATGTTAAACACATGGTAGACAGATAAGGCCCACAGTGAGTGCATAAATTATGATGCCGACCATCATGCACACTTTAAATGCGATTTTTATCTAAATGGGAGATAAAAATAATGTTATAAGATAAAAGTTATCAAAGGATGTTCTTGTTCTTCTAACTGCATTCTTTGGTAAGTATGTTGCACTAGGGTGACTCAAAGTTTCACTTGTAAAAAATCTGTTTTTGAATTTTCTTCACACCGTCTAGAGATTTTTTTAATGGTAAAAAATGGAATCCTGAAAATTTCAGGTTCAATCGGTTAATAACAGCAATAGGGTTAGTATTTTGGATTTTGGACGAACTGGATATAGGTTAGCCTTGCGAAAAATGCCATAATAATAGATGGTATGTCATTTAAAAAATATTTTTTGCTTAATTTGAATCAATTTATTTTATTCACATAAAATTTGATTTAATGTAAATAAAGTTTTTTCAATTTAGAAAATAATTTGTTTAAATCAAATGTACTGCACTCAGACAAATTTGTTTGTTGAACAAGAATTTGTCTCAAAGATCACAATGACTTTGATTTTACGTGTTTCGTGTATTATACATAATATTTATTATTAGTTAAGGAGATGAAAAAATGTATATAAAAGTATTATAT
>CAKNXH010000145.1:443291-476482 GCA_932178445.1 Andricus quercusramuli | reverse complement strand
ATATTTTTCTCCTATCTCTGTGTTTATATGTTTCTCTATCTTTATATACACTTTTTTTCATTTAAATCAGTCCAGACTTAATTAAAGTATTCCTCAACTTTGAAACATCTGATTGGGTGAAAACATCAGTAGTAAGCCACGTATAAGGTTAAAATCATATTCGTATAGAGGGAGTATGCCAATAAGCACTATTTTTTGTTCCAAAGCTGGTTTCCTTCTCCTTTCGTATTTGCATACATGTACAATATTGTTGTCATTACCCAATTTTGTCAAAAAATTAATACCAGAAAATAATTTACGTGTATTTTACTGTACAGGAATTGCAACTTTATTGGCCTTTGCAATTTTCGGTGCTGATTCGGTGAGTTTAACTTTATTAATTAGTCATAACAATTTAAACCCCGGATGGGAAGTACTACGCTATAGGGTTTTTCTTTTGTGATCAATTTCTAATAAAAATAAAAAATAACTTCCTGCTTAATTATATAAATAATGGAATTATGAAATAATCGACATCTTAAATATTTATGCTAACATACATGTTTTTTCTTACATGATACACCCGTCCCTCCTGACGACGTTTAGATCAAGAACAATCCTTTAGCATGTCCAGGACTATGCAGTGTAAGTATACACAATTTTCGATTTTTTCACATTGAAACATCGATTCTTACAGGAAAAGTATTAATTAATTACACCATGATATGCTTTTAGAAATACGACCCGACGTTTTGTCACATAGCAACTAGTTGTACGCTGTTTTGCAAAAATGGTTGCCCATTATGTAAGTTATAGGAAAAATTTAATTTAATAAATGTATACTATAATAAAAGTTTATAAACGAGAAATAAGATCCATATTTAAAGAGGGGATAAGTTGAAATCTTTGGGGTGCTAACCCTTGCATTATCTTTCGAAAATAGCACATCACTCTCGCAACCATAAACGAGGGCCAGGCTGCAATATAATAGGATATAATATATTCCGCCTAGCAGTGTGGTAAACCCTTAATTCTGTCACAACATCGCCCAAAGTCAATGTCAACTGGCCAGGGGCCTTCCCACTCCCAAGCGAAAGAGATTATATTTCCTGTTTATTGCAGCCAAGCACCAAAAACATTTCTAACGCAAACACTAGCACACAAGAAAGTTCGTTTTCACTCGCGTGAAATGCGCTATATTACTGGTATGCTCACTGGTTGGATATATCATTTGGCACTACTGGTATATTAAGCGACGCTGATTTAGCTGAGTCACTTACTGGTTCATCCAATCAAAATCAGAAAATCACTGGTTCACCAGTGATAACTCAAAATACTGATTCAACCAGTGACGATTTCACTGGTTCAGTTGAAGAGAGTGCTTCTGTATGCTTAGTATTACAATTATAAAAGAACTAAGACACTTTTGTCATAATATGTACGAAAAATGAGCTTTAATTTTGATTTTAGTTATGGAAGACCTGGCAACTTTTGGAGTATGCATAAATCCAGAAAAACCTCCATGTCCTCCAAAATGATGGATCATTGCTACGCACAAACAACTTCTATCCGCCTTCTTTAGAATCTCAGTTTTGAATATATATTTTTCTCAAGCGGATAATGTTAATATGTTCTGATTCTAATTTTTAAATTTTTGTTATAGTTTTTTTTTTTGTCAATTGGTTAATTTTGTATGAAGATTTGGCAAAAATATACAATTTGAAAATTTCTCTAAAAGTGAAATATACTGGAACTTGGATTTAATGAGTCCGGATTTACTGCATTCCGAGAATTGATGCCGCAGAGGTTTCGTGGTTTCAGCAGAGCCGTGGCGTCGCCGTCGTAAGAGGCTTGGTCAGGCATGCATGATGAACAGAAGCGTAGCGACAAAGACGGCAGTGGAAATGGTTCGAACAGCCCTGCCTGTTTATGTTTGGACGGTCTGGATTTACCATCAATGCCACTGCAAGCCATGCCCGAAACCGCTGGTAATTTAAAGTTCCAGTGTGTCAAATATTCCTTTAAGCTCCTTAAGTCCTCATCCCATTTTAAGGAGGATGACTGTCAACCTAACAAATTTTCGACGTTAGGAGAAATCTGAAAAAAATCACAGATATTCTTTCAACATGGTTTTGTCTATAAATATTGTGAGAGGAACAGCGTTCTCTCCGGAGAAAAAAAAAAGGTTGCTGTCGAGGTTCCCGTGGTTGCAAGGAGCAAGTAACTATTGACAGTGTGGTTTTGTTGCATGCAAAACACCACCAACGCAATTTGCACATGGTCTACATTGACTACCAACAGGCGTTTCCCTCCATACCTCACGATTATTTACTTGAGGTCCTTGAGACATATAAGATCTGCTCGTGCGTCATCCAATTTTTGGATCGCGCTATGCACACGTGGTGCACAAGGATTAAATGTTTTAGTCGTTGGATGATGTGGGATACTCGGTCCTTGCCCATTAAACGAGAAATCTTCCAGAGTAATTCCTTTAGCGCACTGTGTTTCTCTACAGCATTGAACGACTAAGTTGGACACTAAACAACATGTTCTATGGGTTCAAAATTGACGTGGAAGTGGCTGAGTCTCAACTCACTCACCTCCTGTACATGGACGATACAAAGGTTTATGCAATCTCAGAGTCGAAACTGAACAGCCTACGTAACATCTTTCTGCAGTTCTCCTATGACATCAGGATGTCTCTGGGTTTGGACAAATGCAGATATATATTCAAATACTGATACTGGACGACCACGCTCTGATTGAGGCGATGACTGATAAATAATCCTACAGGTACCTTGGCATATTGCAGGCGAGGGGTCCGCTCTACTCTGCAATTAAAAAGGCGCTTGAGACTGCTTTTTCAGGTCGCCTGAGCCGGATCCTGGCGTCTGGCCTCAGTGCGAAGCACATCATGAAGGAAATCAACACCCATACGATTCCTCTCCTAACATACTCCTTTGGTTTGGTCACTTGGTCTATGACTGACCTCGAGAGGCTTAACAGAATCATCCGCGTGAAAATGTCTGAACACCGAATGCACCATAAAAGGTCAGCTGTAGGGAGAATAGTTTTGCCACGCAAGCTTGGAGGCAGAGGTATTTTGGATGTTCATCGATTGTGTGACCCATAGGTAACGCAATTGCGCGAATATTTCCAAAACAAGACTAACATCTCACTCTACAACTGCATCTGTAGAGTTGACCTGTATACGCCCTTAAAACTGGAAACTGTTGATTTCGAGAACATCGGACATCTCAACGCTGAACAGCTAGCTGCTCAGTGGCGAGGGGAACAGTTGCACAAGCAACACCCCCAAACATTAGATCTTCCTTGCGTGGATAGTGATTCCTTAAACCTCTGGTTAAGGCGGGGAGACTCTTTCGGGAAACGGAAGGATTTGTCATTGCTATCCAGGAGAGAGTAATCAAGACGAGGAATTACCAAAAACACATCTTCAATATGGCGGAAGTTATGGACAGATGCCGCCTTTGTGGAGATCCCAATAAGAACATCGATCAAATTATTGATGGCTGTACGATGCTTGCCTCGCAAGAAAACACGCGCAGACATAATGATGTTGCTGGGATAATTCACCAACAAATTTCCCTAAACACTCGTTTACTAGAGAGATTTGAGACTTACCACAAATACATCACAGTTAATGTACTAGAGAACAAACACCATTTACTTTAATGGGAAAGGATTGTTCTGACTGACCATCGAGTCATACACAATCGTCCAGATGTCCTTTGGTTAGCTAAATGTGCTCAACACGTGAGAATAATAGATGTAAGCGTTCCCCTCAACAACATTAGGCTCCGATATACTGAGAAGATCCAGAAATATTAGCGACAATAGAAGTAACGATACTTTAGTACGCCTGAGTAAGACTGGCAAGCGTTTTGCACAGCTTCAGTTTAAAATTGAAATTAAATTTAAAATTGATCAAATGATCAGTGCGTGATTAGCTACATAACATTAAATGAGAAATTCACTCCAAAAGTTAGGGTACTTGCTCAAAACTTAAGGAAAGCAAATCACACGCTGAACAAGTATAAACTGTTGACCATCAAGCAGCACTGGACGGAAAAAATAAGATCTCTTTCAACAGCAAAACAGCGCCTTGAACGGCGAGTAAAGTGGATTCAGGAAAATTCCACCTTTTCTACTCATCCTTCTCGTCTGTTCAATAAAACATCACGTGCCGTTAGAAATCCGCCTAGCCGAGAAGAGATTCAAGTCTTCTGGGAGCAAGTATATGGAGATACATATCAGCTAAATGAGAACGCTTCAGATATATCACTCTTTTGTAACTTTTGCTAAAGGCAAAGGTTCAGAGGACAAGGTCCAGAGGAAGAGTGTCCACTAATTACTGCTGACGAAGCAAAGAAAGTTATCGCTAGAACTAAAAACTTTTTAGCGCCAGGGCCAGATAAAATCAACAACTTTTGGTGGAAGAAGTTCACTTGTAAACACCAACATCTAGCTCGTACATTCACTACTTTCTTAAACGGAGAACAAACCATCCCGAAGTATATAAAAATAATACATGTAGATGGTGGAAGAAATTGACATACTTCAGACCAAAAGTAGATTTAGATGTTAAAAATCCTTTATTTCTGCCAACGTTTCGAAAACTTTGTCGTTTTCCTCTTCAGGACGTAGAATTAAATTTCAAAGTTCGTCAAATTATTCGTCAATTATTATAAAATCATCTTCCTCCTCACATCTCTTTTGGAGCTTCATTTTTTGTAAGAAATTTTTTTTAAATTTAAAAAAATTTAAATTTGTTTACATAACTTCTAAATTTATACTGTTAAAAACATTTTAATACTGTAATTGACTTAGTTAAAGAGTCAAGGTATTGATACCTGAGACTTGAGATTTGTCAAGTCCAAAGAACTAGAGGCCCATAGCTTGTTTAAACGCTAGCTACAAGCTATTCACTGGCATCCTCAAAGAGAGGATATTAACATCTATCGAGCCGGTATGGAGTGTAATAGTTGGACAACGTGGATGCAAGAAAGGGCTGGCAGGTTGCAGGGAGAACCTGTTAATATACAGGTGTATTACCCAGGACTCTATCAGGTATCGACACAATCTATCCATGGCTTGGATTGATTACCGTAAGGCATTTGATAACACGAACCATGAGCTACTTATTAAGCTCCTTGAGTGCATGGAGGTGCATCCAAAAATAGTGAGATGCATAAAAGAGCTTATGCTTTTGTGGAGGACAAGATTTGTCATAACATCTGACAAAATACAAGTGACTATAAACTTTGTCACATATAAGAGGGGGGTCTTTCAAGGAGACTCTCTAAGTCCGATACTTTTCTGCATCTCCCTCTTGCCGCTGTCTATTGTGCTCTGAGGCAAAAGCTCTGGATACCTATGTGGCCCACCGAACAGAAGAGAATATAAGGTCAACCACCTTTTATACTTGGACGACCTTAAACTCTTTACTTCCTCAAAAAAGGACCTTAACATTCTTGTGGCGGCGGTAAATAGGTACTCTGAAGCGATTCTCATGAGCCTTGGACTGGACAAGTATGCCTGTGTCCACCTACACCAAGGAAGACTAGAGACTACATCATCGCGTGATGATCAGAATGTTCAACTCATTGGCGGAACTATCATTCAACATCTCGGTAATGCAGAAACATATACATATCTTAGAATACCGCGAGCGGAAACGCAAAATGTGCGTGTGTTGAAAACGGCTTTACACATTTGGTGCAGTAGAATGGAACGTCGATGAGTTGAAGCAACTTGACCGAAGCACACGCAAGATGATGAGAATCCATCGAAGTCATCAACCTAGATCTTCCGTACCTCTAATATATCTCCCTCGAGATAAAGAGGGTAAAGGCTTGCTAAGATTGGAGTGTCTTAATCGAAAAACGGTTCTGGCTACAGCCTGCTTAGTTCTACATAGCACAGATCATTCTATGCGACTCTTGCACCAACATGAAGTCGTCAATGCAGCGGCGTTTCTATACCGTGCCGCCGATAGGGCCGCAGAGGAGCTTAGTTTCCCATTTGATTCTAGCGACCCTACACATGGCCTGGCATCACTAACATCTTTGGAGCTCGCAAGTCGTGTACAGGAAGCAGAACATTCGCTTCTACTAAAGAACATGCTGACAAGTCTCTTCGTAGTAAATTCTACGGCATTATACGTAGACAAGAGCTATCGATGGTTCTGTCCAACATATTTTTCAAGTTTGCTGGATTGAGATCGGAGACTGAGGGATTTCTTTTTTCTGTCAAGATAGCGTTATAGACACCTTAATTTTTCGCGAGCGCAAAACGAATATACCTGGGGGCGATACCAACTGCCGAGCGTGCAAGCAAGAGCCAGAAACACTTGGACATGTTCTCAGTGGATGCTCAAAGTATGCATGCTACGGGTAAACAGAGAGACACAATGCGGCTCTAAAAGTGTTATATCACCATTTTAGGCACTTCTATGGTGTTGATCTATTGTCCGTCTTGCCATATGCTCAGGGGAACTCGATTCCGTTGTGGAGAATGATCAGTCTAACATCTACTGGAATTTATAATTCTCCACCACTCAACGTATCAGTGCTACAAAGCCTGATATTGTCCTCCAAGATCCGAAGACGAAGATCATTTACGTGATTGAATTCTCGGCATCAGCCGATGGTATTACCATCGGCAAAGGAAAAAGAAAAATGGGCCAAATATCAAGCACTTATTTTCGAGCTGAGCAGTCTGTACCAAGGCTACAAAGTCCATCTTGTAGTTCTCATAATTGGCTGTCTTGGGAGTATGAAAGCTTCACTTCTTAGCCAACTCAACAAAATCCTGGCTTGCGAGCCGGGATACAAAGATTGGTAGCTCAACAAAGATTTGTACCTCTAAAAAAGTATCCAGAGTCGAAACTTTTATCTCCAACTGTGCCGTCTGCCGCGTAAGGTCATTCGTGGCTAGGTACCGGAGTCCAAGGAACAGTGTTGGAGGAAGTCTCTTGCGTGAATTTCCGGCTCTTGCTCACCTTCTAGGATATAAGGAGCAGGAGCGAATGACGTACACGTTCCAGTTGCGACGGGATTGGTTGCTTTAAGGAACACAAAATTGGTCACGTATTTTATGGATGATCCCTCAGTTACTTAGGCATCACATGTTCAGTAGTAGTGGACGGTTACAGACAGACCAAGAGATAACTTGCTAACAAGTCACTGGATAGCTAGATTATTTGGAAGGGAAAATAGTTTTTGACGAAGCAGTTAAGAGTGGTGACAACGTATACAAGCTCTCATTTCTTGACAATCATTCGCAATTCAGGAGTAAAAAATCTTTTTGCCGCAAATTTGATAAGCCTAATACTGTCAGATTGCAAATACAGAAGCAAAAAATTCTTCAACTGAACGGTTTTCGCAAATAATAGTTGAAATTAGGTAGCCAAATAACTTGTCAAAAAAATTTTTCAGTAAAAAAAACTATATATGAGAAGCATACAATTATAAATTTCTGATTGTAACAGAATGATACGCGTCACAAAGATCTATGTTAGCCATAAACGATAATAACCTGTGATAATAACCTCATAACTGCTTAAGAAATAACTAGATAGAAACTGTCCACTACAAGGAGTAAATTTTTTGATTGCTCCTATTTCTAGTAAACGTGTGATCAGTCTTGCACCTCTGTAAAGCCTACTACTGATTCAGAAGGAGCACGCTGCCTCGCACCTGTGAGGCAGCTCATTAAATAGAATCTTACAGCCATTAATAACCTTCAAAATTAACTTGTCATTAGTGAACTCAGACCAGATGTCAGCGAATTTCTTAAGTCTATCTGGTACATGACATAACAAACTTACTTTTGCGTCGTTCGAACTGAATTGCCCTGAGGTTTGTAATGACCTTGGGGACGCTAACCATAACTCTGCATGCTGTTTTCCTGATAGGTCATGCTGCGCTGTGGAGCACGATGGAGGGAGTCTAGGTATTGTTGTGTAGCTCGGCTGGTAGTAGCGCTGTTTCTTCCCAGATGGGGCTTTCCAGTTTTCCGACTGGTTGGCTTCAACGGATTCTCCATAGATTTTACTGATTTCAATCTTGTTGATAACTCCAGACCAAAAGGAAGGAATCAGGTTTTCCACGTTGCAAGACCTCTTTAGCCTTGCGATCTAAACTAGGGTAAACAAAAACCTTGCTTGTTCTGCTAATTTGGTAATAAAACTCAGACAAGAGTTTTCCTGCATCCAAAAAACAATGTAGAGCATTTGGCCGTTTTCCTGCCTCATACTTGCTTCTGAACAAAATATAGAGTCCTGATCTGATCTGCAGTAAAAAATTTGTCCCTTTTTTGATGGATTCTCTGACCGAAGACTCCACTTCTGGATTAGCACAGGAGCTTCAAAATAGTAATCACCCTTACGCGGATATTTCCATCATTGCCATCATGTGACCAGATCTGCCAACGATCGCCGATTTCCTGATGTAGATCTAGATTGTTGTTCTCTGCTGTAGAGACTTTTTCACCAAGTAACTCCAAGGTCTCTTCATCAAGAGGATCTGCTTTTGGAGCATTGCCTGTATTGCTTAAATCGTCTTTAGTCGGATTTTTAAGATTTTTCTCCACACGTACAGACACAATACTTTCTCTATCAGACGAGAAGGACCTCTCAGACGGCGCATAGCGACGTGCTTCATTCCTTCTGTAGGCTTCGTTATCGAGGTAAAGTTTGCCAATCTAAGGGCTCTTCTTGCCAAAGCACAGCGATTTTTCCGAGAAACTCTCCCGCTCTTTCGATGACGTCCGGCGTATATGCCGAAATTCTTCCTTGAGACGCTTCATTTCTCGATAAAGGCGGTCCACGTCATCACTCCAAGAACGCGAGCGGGATCTGGACCTATGCTTTTTTTTACGGGAAGATTTTCCAATTTTTCGTCGTGTAAAAGAATACTTTCACACGACGAAAACAATATTAAAGATGTTTCAAGTCACGCACGATAAAAGGTTATGGCGTTTGGCAACGTGTGAGGCACATATATGGTAGGCTGGGTTTATTTATTTATTTTCTCTGAAGATCGTGGCAACAATGTACGAGAAGTAGCGGTACTACATAGTTATCTCTATAAGGAATCTCGCAATATAATCTTTAAAAATATTCAAGACATCGGAAATTCCTGAAATTTTGAACAAGAATCTGGTGCTACTGACTTCCCGTTAAGATTTAGTACTATTTAGTTGAATTTTATTTTAATGTAGAGGTGAGCTCAGGTGAATAAATACATTTTTTAACATAAAATATGATTAACTAAAGTTTCATTTGAATGAGGTTATTGTATTTCTTAGGGCTTCTTGTTCTTTTATCATTTATATTCGTCATATAGAGAACATTCAGGAAAAATGTTGTAACTTGTGGTAAAAATTCTTAATAAATAAGTTTTTAGCTATTGGAATTTTTAGTTTGAAATAAAACGAATATAAATACGAGTTTTTTGGACAAATATTTACTAAAAAATGTAAATACGATTGAAGTGTGAAAACAAAGTAATTTTTAATGAATTTAATTTAGTTTTATTATAGGTATACCTATTTGAGACGGGCTAAACGGGACGATTGAATCAAGTCGATAGCATAAAACTTCAGATATTACTACAGACACTTTTTACAAATAATTTATTTCATATGCAGCGTAAAAAAATGATTATTCAATATAGTTTATTAATCAGTGTGAAAGTATATTAAAAGATAATAAAGATTTATAAAATATGAAAATATGAGATTTTTACACATTACTTTTTAATTAAATTCTAATAAGTTTCTGGCACATGCCTTTCGATTGCATTATTTATAGTATTAGAAAATGGATGGTTTTTTTATCTCCGAAGCCTTTTTTTGATGCGACTCAGAAATTTTATTTTGTTTACAGTTACTGTAATTATCAACCGTAATATAGAAAAATATTTTATTTCAATTCAATCTTGTAACAGCTTATTCTTATAGCCTCAATGTTCATATTTATATTTAAAGAATTACTTAAATATATTAATAAATTGTATTCTTCGAAAAAGAAAAAAAAATGTTGAACGTACATCAAACCGGTTTGATTTCCTACAGCAATTATCATTTTTAAAATAAAAAACTCTTTTTTTATAAAAAATCAATCCAAAATTCAAGTCGAATCTTTGAAATTCGATTCATTCGAATATTCGAGCAAGTCGAATTTCGAAGATTCGACTTGACTTTTGGATACATTTAAAAAAAAGTAGTTATTTTGATTTTAAAAACTGTAATAATACAAGAAAATCAAGCAGGTTTGATGTACAGTTAAATTTTTCCTATTTCGTAAAATCCAATGTTCCAAGCATGTCTAAATTTGTATTACAAATTTGAATAAACGGCTGCACACCTCTAGTTATAAATATTCATGATTCTTACATTCTCATTTCAATGAGAAGGTATTGGTTTTATGTGAAAATTGAGTTTCGTCGATTTCATTATATCTCGACGTTTTCGAACTCACTGATCAAGAAAAAATGGATTTCACTTCGGTGTCTGTCTCTCGTCGTCATCATTGTTGTCGTTGAAGTCGTACGTAGATAGATAAACGATTATTTTTCGACCTGCTGGCCTTAAAAAGTTGACTCGCTTACGCCTTCACGTTTTACAGAATTTGTCCTAAAATTAGTCCTTACAAACTAACATCCATCCACACCTTAATACAATATTACCTTCTTCATTCCTCTCCCTCCTTCCTTCTCTTCTTCTCCACTTCTATCCCACTCCTTTCCACCCCCTCGCAATCCTCCAGCCAGTGTTTCATCCAGGCATTTCCCCTCCCACACAATTCAACCATTCTCTTCTCCCTAGGAAACCAGAACCTATTAAAATCCTCCATGCACCCACATCTCATCCTCACTATAAGCTCCTGACTTCGTTTTTCTCCTTCCTCACACAAATACTGTGCTCTATCCCTTGGCATGATCCACCCTTAGTTCCCATTAAAACTTTACCCTCTTATTCTCTCCTCTCCTGCTGCCTTCTCTCTCTCCATGCCGTTCTTCTTGACCATCTCATACTCCTTCCTCCGCTCTTCACGCATCCTTGTAACTTCATCCCTCTGCAGCCCATTCCTTCCAAAATACCTTTTTCTTTCAACCTCCATCTTCCCCTCCCCTCCAATGTTCTCCTTCTGCCACCAACACTCCCTAATCAGCTTACTTCCCCCCTCTTCAACAAATTTCTCCCCGTCTTCTTCCTAACAATTTAATTAGGCGTATTCCTTTGCAAACCCATTGTTCACTTTACATACCTCTCCTGTATCCTATTTACCGCCTCACTTTCCTTCCACCCTCACACCTCCATTCCATAAAATAGCACACTCATCACTAGTGCAAACGAAAGGTGTTGGGACAATTACCAAAACCTCCGAGAGTCGACCGGGGGTTAAGGGAACGATAGTATAGTGTTTTCTAAGAACTTTCTGAGTCCATTACAGGCTGCAATTTGCAGACGGAAATTTACTGGAATTTCCATGGAAAGTCACCCGAATTTCCAACTGGAATTTTGCTACAATTTCCATGCAGTACTTCCCGGAGAATCTTTCCAAGTGGGTTTTTTGCGAGGAAAATCTAAAATTTTCCTTAAAATGTTTAAAATTGGAATAAATATAATACATCGAGTAAACGGAATGAGACACGCCAAAACAGACGACATTTTTGGATTCAACTTCAGAATTATACAGTATATAATTCATAATAATGAAATATTATATATAATGAATAGATCTATAAATATTGATGAGTATTGTTAATAATGTGAGAGTCAAATATTGTGTGACAGTGAACAGGCAAAGTCAGTGATGCGCGCACAGAAAAAACTAAAGTTAAATTTTGTGGCAGGTAAAATATTTCAATGGTACTATTGCTGAGCAAGTGACCCGAACATTTTCGGGAAAATTCCCGAAAAATTTTTTACAGTGTAAAACACAGAATCGTTTTCCACTCAATTAATTATGTTATTTTCAAAGGGAATGAGATACTTATCATACTGATTTGCCATCAAATTTGTGTTTGAAAAGTTATGAGTATCTGATTTCTAAAAATTGGCATTTAAAGTAAATATATAATAGTCAATATATTAAAGTCAAATTTATCCGAAACCACCATATTATGAGCCTGTAACGCACCCTGAAAAGTGAGCGTTAGATAGACCTTCACCGAATCGTGTCAGCTGCTAACGTATTATGAATTCCATAAAGCACTGACACGTAAATAGTTCCAAAAATGGCCACTGAATAACACACAATGTTTTCTATAACCGAACTGTCGGAAAAAATAATGACACCAGATGGCACTCTAGCTCGGACAAAACTACAGAGGGTCCAGAGACAGTGTGGCAACCTAGCCGGAAGCCGCCATTTTATGGTCTGGTTCGCTGAGGTCGGCGCGATTTTTAAAATTACACAAACGCAGATCCTGTAAAAAAATCAATAAAACTATACATTTATTGAAGTAAATAAATTTACAAGCTATTAACCCATACGTCCAGGGAACAATTAATTTATTGAAATAAATAAATAGAACAAGAAGCTATTAACCCACGCACCCGGGGAAAGCTGATTTATTTAAATTAATAAATAAGATATAACCCTCAACTCTTACATACCTGGCGGTATTTTAATTTATTTTGAAAAATTAAAATAATAAATCCACACACCCACGTGGATCTTTGGTTTATTTGAATAAATGTGAAAATAAAAAAAAATCTACATCATTTTTTATTTCATAAAATAAATCAAAAACCAAAAACTTTAATCCCGATACCCGAGAGTATCATCACTTCAATATATTAGAAAATTAAAATAAGAAACCCACGCACTTTGTGCAACATATTTTATTTTATGAAATTATTAAAACAGAAATACATTTTTAAAGGAATATGATTTTTTTTAAATATAAATCTGCGAATTGAAATGGATGATCTGCTCAGTGAATATACAGTTTTTATTATTTTACAAATATTTTTTTTGGTTGGTAAACAATTAAGAAGAAAGCTGGAATATGTTTAATCAATATTTCACAGTATAAACTTGCATAAAAACGTTTTATAAAAAATGATTACTTATGAAAATATCTTTTTCAGTTATGTATGGTAAATTTAAAAAAATCGATAAATAGTGATGATAATGATTCCATAATGTAAATATTACTGTATAAAACAAAAATTAAGAATAATCTGGAAATTATAGGTATATATATATATATATAAGTTAAAAGTAGATCAATTTCAAGAGAGATTGATTACTAGAATTTAAAAAAATAAAATAGAAAATATAGTTTAAAATGTACGCAAAAGAAATAGATATATATCTCCTAAAAATAATTTTTGTTTGTTTAAAATGTGCTACTTCAGCAAATCCGCTAACGAAGGTTTTGTTACCTGAAAGATTATAAACAATTTAAATTACAATATGAATATAAATTGAAAAAAACGCACTATTTATTATTCAAAAGCTCAATGTATTAGGTTAGAATTCCAAATACATAACTGTTGAAATACAATTCAAATAATTTTAAACATTTAATTGTAAAACGACAATTTCTAAATAACTTCAAAATAGACATATGTATAACATTTGTACACATTTAGCTAAAAATAGAAAACAATTTTCATCGACTTAGATCCCCTGGCGGACCGAACGAACGGAGCGGATACGCTACAGCGTATCCTTATAGTATCCACATCGTATCCTCTCCGTATCATGCAAGAAAAACTCATTAAAAAAGGAAGATGAACATTTCACTTATTGAAATTCGAAGTCTACGTGAAATTTTGCGTTAAAAGGTCACGGAGTAATCGCAATAGTTTTTCTTGCAACATTAAAAACTTTCAAAAAATATAATACTTATCGATAACGTGGGCTGAAGGCGACTTCAAACGCATCGTCGACGGATAAAGCCTATGAATTGCTACTGAATGACGATGCGTTTGAAGTCGCCTCCAGCGCACGTCATCGATAAGTATTATATTTATTAAAAGTTTTCAATGTTGCAAGAAAAACTATTGCGATTACTCTGTGACCTTTTAACTCAAAATTTCACGTAGAATCCGAATTTCAACAAGTGAAATGTTAATATTTTCTTTTTAATGAGTTTTTCTTGCATGATACGGAGAGGATACGATGCGGATACTATAAGGATACGCTGTAGCGTATCCGCTCCGTTCGTTCGGTCCGCCAGGGTCAATATGCATTTGTACTGTCTTACTGTTATAAATACGTTTTTTCTTATCTTTAGCATCTTTGGTTATATTTTTCATATTTTGTATAAATTTCAAGCCTAAAAAACGACAATTTCAGTAAATTCAAAATATACATATCTATAACATTTGTAAACATTTAGCTAAAAATAGAAAACAATTTTTATCTACTTAGTACCAATTTGCATTTGTACTGTCTTGCTGTTATAAATACGTTTTTTCTTATCTTTAGCATCTTTGGTTACACTTTTCATATATCTTGTATAAATTTTTAGCCTAAAAATTGCAAACCGACGATTCTGTACATCTTAACTGCATAAAATGCTTAAAAAACAATCATGATGTATACTGTTTACATCAATGTATACTAGGTTGCCGCACTGTCTCCGGACCCTCTGTAGACAAAATCACATATAAAATTTCGCGTAATACGTGATTACCAATCCGACCCAAGCCGATGACTATATCACGTGAGTCGCATGTTTTCACGATTCACTTTTCAGACGGCCCTACGCCCTACAGTCTCATAAAATGCTCGTTTTGAATAAAATATCGTGCATCACTCGTAGCGTTATACACTTCTCTTCACGTGGAGTTCAATGTTTGCAGGATTGATACTTTGAGTGTAAAAAATGTTATAATTTATTTTAGCTTTCCGAACCTTTAGGATATTGAGCAATTTATTCAGTAGTATACAAATATACTTTATATGACTGTTACGGAGGTCCTTCAATGAAATATTTTAGTATTTGGAAGAAATTTAATTTCAAGTCATTTGATCAATCTATATTCAAGAAAATTCTGTAGTTGAGTCGGCGCGATAGAATCGGTCGAACTCACTTTAAATATCTCCTTTCATTGAATATTTTTTTATGTTAGAAATTATTGTTATCCAGGATAATTAAAAGATGATTAGGATATTTTTAAACAATATTAGAAGATTTTAACACATTTTTGAAAAGCGAGAGGCAATTAGTGCGCGTTTTGAGCGTTAAATATTCTACAATTTTACAAAAAATATATATGGTCACAAAAAACAAAAAAATTCCATATAAGAGAGAAAGGCCTTCGACCTAAGAAACATGTGTCACTCATGATTGAATGTTTGCTACCTTCATTGTCGCCGCGAACGTTCCAAAGTGCCGATGAGAATTAATGAAGCGACAATTGGTCTTAATGGTGCGTGACGACTTCCCCTTTTGGTGGAGGCAAATTAGGTTTTCATCTTGGAACCGGTTGCAACCACTCGGATTTGAGTGATTTTTTTAAACTGTTGCAAAGTTCAAATACCGAATTTTATAGTCGTTAAAATTGATATTCATTGTTTATTTGAACAATGTTCAGGTTCATGTTTATTATGAAATTAAAAAAATATATATCGTTAAGGAACGAGATAATGTTCAAAAATCAATACTGAAAGACTTTTTAAAGGTAATATTATTGTAGTAAAATGTATACGACCCTGTTTCAGAATATGTAAAAATAAAACCATAATAATGTGCCTATTTTGATAACATTTTTTAGAGAATTTTAATTCTGAAACAATCTTATATATAACCAATTTTTAAATCGTTTACCGCCCTTTACTAACGTTCATAATTTATTTGATTTAAATGATGATAATACTTTAAAAATTATACCTTATTTCTTGATATCTCATATCACTTCGAAACAAATGAGGTCACAGTTGTATCCGCTAAAAAAAAATATAAAATACTTGTCTTCTGTAATGCCAATCACGGTACAGCCTACATGCTTGTACCAATTAACTTCAAACTTATTTAAAAGGATTTCATAGTGTACAAATATTTATAATGAATTTGAAATATATTAATTTTCTAGCAAATTTTTGATGCAAATAGTAGATACGTGTTAGAAAACGTTGCTTCTTATCCAGTAAGAAGGTCAGCAGTTGGTAATTTATATTTTATATTAATATTTTATAATTAATATTTTGTTATAGTTAAGCTGTTTATTATCATGAAAAGCAGACATTTCAATTCCTGTATTTCAAGACACATTTCACTTAAATTTGAGAGAAAAGGTAATAATAACTATTTAAATTTCTTCAGAAAAAAAATCTTCTCCTTTCTCTCCGCTAAGATTCGAACGCCAGGTCAACTAATTTCCGGCCAGGTGCTCTAAAAACTGAGCTACTAGAGAGATCAGAATAAGAATCCCTTTTTTTAATACGCTATATTTTGCAAGATGTTATATACAAGTCGATTTTTACTAGGAATCTGTATTATCATCGGAGATGGTAACGATCGATCAGAAAAGAAATCTTTTCACACACTGTGAGAATGGAAATCTACAATATCAATCAAAGTTATATCCTCTAATACAGAAAAATCGTTAACCTCATCTCGGACTAGATGGAGCTATAAATAAAAAAAAAATTGAATTAAATTTATTCAGAAAAAAGATCTTCCTCTTTTCACTTTGAGGTATAAAGTTCATTCTCTAATACCAAACTTGTTTCCAATTGTGAAGATACTGAATAAAGTGTAGACATTTTCTTGAAATAGATCTTTTCAAAACCAACTAAATTGTTCTTGATTCAAAGGCCGTGTCTGCCCGATTACAGTTGTAGATCAGAATTCTTCTGATTTTTATAGCAGAAAATTTTTTAATTTAGAATTTCAAAAAATCAGATGCGATTAAAGCAGAGTAAAATTATAGGTACAGAATTGAGTCATTCATGATTCCTGGTAAAATTCCACAAACTAGTGTCATGTATTTCTAGTAACTCGTCACAGTAAAAACACTGGCATAAATTTTGTTTTACCTAATTTTATGATGGGGTTCCATCTCGCTCGAAGTTGTGGTACAAAATTACCGTCTGTTGTTTTCGCTGCAAAACTGTAAAAATAATTGGCAGCAGGTGAAGTTTTATATTCCAAGTCCAAGGGAAACGCTAGTTTGTGTAATAGTACCTTTCACACTACCATGGTTCATTTTTGTTCTTAATGTTACATATCGTCTCAACGAATATTCTTACTCGTAAACGCTTGTGACCTTGCCCTGAGCTTCCATTTCCTCTTACCACTACCAATCTAAAAATTGTGACACTATTCGGCGACACTACTTTCTTATATTCCTGCTTCATGATTCGTTGTTTCGCATTTTAACAATCCTGTGCTACCAACTCCCTCTCTCAAATCTTCCAGCTTCTTCATCCATTCCTCACCCTCACCATTTTCATTCAAAATCCACGTTACACTCTCTTCCATCCTCTCCCCACCATCTTCGTCGCCTGTAAACCTTTTTCATATATGCAACCATAATTACTGACGCTGATTATACCTAAAAGCTCTACACAGATTATCTTCTTCATTCATCCAGTACCAACATGTTTTTACACCTTCTCCCATTCTGAATATCACCAGTCTATTCCATTTGTTCTCCTTTTTGAACTTGTTTAGGTACTCTGGCTCCCTCTTCCTCTATTGCAATCAGCAATTATGTTACGCTTAATCCTTCTTAATTTCTCTTCATAATTTCAGGATGTTTTAAGTTGACCACCATTTTCTCTTGTCCTATTTCATTCCTCAGCATATAACCTGGGCATCTTCAACTAACAACAAACTTGTGAAATTATAAAAAAAATCTAAGTATGAACAGTGGAAAATTGATAACCCAAGTGCAACCCGGAAATTGGACAGAAAATGAAAAAGCCGGAAGGTACTTCAGGATAGTTGAAAACTCGAAAATTAAACTGTCTTCTGTTCCCTTGGTGTGTTATTCTCAAAGATTCCTGAACCTTTTTTGAATGCATTGATTTTTCCCCAAAACTTATAATATTTTAGTTCAATTATTATAATTATTTTAATTTTGATATTTCAAGCAGGAAAACCTTGATATATGTATATAGAATTCTTTATCGAATTTCACTGAATTTTTTCGAGGAAATAAAGTGGCTTCATGGAATTCCAAAAATGTTCACATATTTCAAGGTTTTTCCTCTCTCTAACGAGGTATTCGAGGAAATTTTTAATTGATTTTAATGGCTTGAAAGAAATTTCAAATCTTTTTTTTTAATGCTGACATGTTAGAGCTTTCTTGACAGATTCCAGGTATTAATATGATGGGTTTTCACTGAATTTTGTAATAATATTTTAATCCTTTTTCAAAGAATTTGCTCAGAATAAATCAAAAACTTCTTCACAGTATTCGAGAGATTTTTTTTACATATTCGAGATTATCTCCAAAAAATCTTTTTAAAGCACTCACTATTCGGAAAATAAACTGATGACGATTCCCTTAACGCTCATTGCAAGATTCTTGAAAGTATTTTAAAAACATGGAGTTTTCTCTAAAGAACCGATAATTTTTCAATTCCATCATTTGAATTTTTTTAATTCTAATATTCCAAGCAGATGGGAATATCTGAACTTCTATCTAATACAACGCTGCTGAAGGCTAGTGATCTTCTCAGCATGAAGGACGAACCAATTGAGACTTTCGGTTACCATTCTCTAGACGAATCACTACTTAACTTGGACATGATTTCGACTCGCAAAACTAATTTCGAGCATAAAGGTGGAAGTTGGCTGCACAATCTAAATAATGAATAATACAAACAATGAAATAAAAATAACGTGAGGAAACTAGATATTTTATGTGTACCTGAGACGAAGAAAAAGTGTTGCGAAAGTAGGAACATAGAAAACGAGGTGTTAAAAGGCAGTTTTAGAATATGGTTAGGAGTAGGTAGTGAATCACACGGTAGTCAAGGGGTCGATTTAATTATGAATGAAAAATCAATACAGCACCTTAAAGATGATGATTTTGCATCTTCCAGATTTTTGTCGGCTAGAATGGAGGTAGGAATCAGAAAATTATTTATCATAGCGTGCTACGCCACAATTGATAGCGGTCCGAGAGAAGTCAAAGACGCCTTCTGAGACCCTTTAAATGGTACAATAAGTACTTGCGATCAAGGTCAATGAATCATTCTGCTGGAAGATATAAATGGATGGGTTGGCGTCCAACTTCAGGATACATATATGAAAAGGGTGCTAGATAAGCTTGGGGATTCAACAAGAAAAAATTGTAACGGGGAACAATTGGGTAGTTTATGCCTAGAAAATGGCCAATTTATTACAAATACTTATTTTCGACATAAAATGATCCACACGTACACCTTGTATAAAGGAAACAACAGCAGTATAATTGACTTTGTTATTGCGGATGAAAGACTAAGACAAATAGTAAAAGATACAAGAGTCGTGAGGGGTTCCGAATGCAATACTGATCATTATCTACTGTTCTCCAAAATAAACTTAGGGCGGGGATGGAGAAGAAATAGAACAAAAAAAACGTAAAAAACGCGAATAAAGAATGAAAATTTATAGAAACCGGAAGTGCGAATAGATTTTCAGGATAAGATAAACGAATGCATAGATAAGACAACTTGGGAGGCGCTTAGAAGCAAGAAAGATATACGAGGGTGGATCAATAAGTACCCGCGTTAGGAATGAAGACGGAAGTTTTTCCCAAAATTTCTTTCTTATTTCTCAATATAATCTCCTTGTAGGGTGAAACACTTTTCCCAATGTCCCGGCCATTTCCTTAATCCCACTAAAAAACACGACTTCTCAAACACGTTAAAATAGGCTTTTGTCTCGACGAAGATCTCCTCGTTTAAGCTGAATTTTTTCCCGCGAGCCACGTTTTCATGTTGGGAAATAGAAAAAAGTCGCAAGGAGCCAGGTCGGGCAAGTACGGTGGATGCAGCAGCAATTCGTAGCGCAATGCATGCAATTTGGCCGCAACAAATCCGGTTGAGTGAGGTGGTGTGTTATCGTGGTGGAAGAGCACTTTTTTCTTTGTTAAATGGGGCCGCGTTTCTTGTAATTTTTCATTGAATCTGTCGAATAATTCACTGTATTACTGCCCCGTGATCGTCGTTCCTTTCTCCAAAAAATCTATTAGGATTATTCCCTTTGAATCCCAAAAAATCGTAGCCATGACCATTCCAACCGACGGGACCATCTTTGCCTTCTTCGGAGCAGATTCGCCTGGAAAAATCCATTGTTTTTATTGTCGCTTGGTCTCTGGCGTGTAGTAATGGATCCAGGTTTCATCAGCGGTGATGGTTTGATTTGAAAAATCCTGTGGATTTCGCTTAAAGAGGTCTAAACGCTGCTTCGAAGTTGACAGCCGTATCCGCTTATATCGAAAAACACCAAGCATGTTTAATACAACTGGCTCTCAAGTCAAGACTAACCCATGAATACATCTGAACTTTTGTATGACGCCGTTTGGAAGATAATGGTACACGATGGTAAGGCCAACTTTCCTCAGCAACGTCATCTGTCTTCAAACACGGGTACTTATTGATCAACCCTTGTAGATAGCGCTTGAACTATGTTACGGGATATCATTGTTAAAACTGCGACCGAAGTATGTGGTAGGGCGGTTATAGGAAGAAGATCTGGTGATGCATGATGGAATGATGAAATTGAGACAGCCCAACAAGAAAAGGAAGAAGCTTACAAGAGAACGTTGGACATCACAGGTCTTAGCGATGAGGAGAGAAATAGACTTGAAAATGATTACAGACACAAAAAGAGGAAAGTTAAACGACTAGTCAAAGAAAGTAAAGATCAAATCAGAATAGAAGAAGAGAAGAAAATACGAAACGACTTTGAAGGAACCATTAAACTATTATTTGAAGAGATGAAGGGAAGTAAAAGGACAGGGTTTGTCAGCATGAGAAACAGCAAAGGTGAAATGCTATATGATACAGACGGAATAGTAGACGCTTTAAAAGACTCTTTTAAAGAATTATTAGGAGGTGAAGATTTAATCCACCGAGTTGCGGCGAAAGCCAGTCACCCTGTAATGGCAATCACGGTCAGAAAGAGGGCAGGGGGGGGGGGGGGTGATACAACTTTGGCGAAAGGAAGATATAGACGGAAAGAGAGGAATGGTTCAAGGTCCAGCAGCTCTTATTATCGAACTCAGAATTATTCCACGTAAAAAATATTGGTGGCCCTGAAAAGGCCCGATTGTTTAGGGTCCTAAGAAGAACTGGTGTGAAATGGGTGATTTGAGAAACTCCCTTACTGCGGGGTCTCTTTTTTTTTCTTAGCGCTGGCTCCTTCATCTTTCCGGGGGCTCCCCGGAAGAGGACTTGCTCATCTGAAAAAAAATAGGATATGGGATGTGTGTCCGTCGGCCAAGCTCAGGTCCCCGCTAGGTGGCCACACCGATGTCTCCTGTGAGTGTAGTGCCCGTTGGTTGGGTCGGGATCCCTGCCAGGCGGAAACTCTGGAGGCCCTCTGTGAGTGTCGTGCCCGTTGATCGGGTCTAGGTCCCCGTTAGGCGGCAGCTCTCGAGGTCCTCTGCAACGAGTGTGTAGTGTACGTGGTGTGGAGCTAGATCCCCGCTAGGCGGTAACTCTGGAGTTCCCCTGTGAGTGTAGAGTGTACGTGGGGAGGGGGGGGAAGCCCATGTCCCCGCTAGGCGGAAACTCTGAAGGTCTCCTATGAGTATGGTTATTGCGAAATAAACAAGAAAATATTTCTAAACCTACGTTAAAAGTACATGTTTGATGACCTACAACATTATACCTAGAGGGGCGGAAGGGGGTCAGGTTTGAAAATAATGAAACCTTTATTTATTAAATCAAATAAATCAGGCCGAATGATGGGATTGCGTCGCAAAGCGCTAACGGGTTCGTACCCGTAATCCGTAATGCTGTGAGGGTGTCCGGTTTGCTGCACAGCCGGAAAGGCCACCTAGCCGTTTATAGGCTCAAGCCAAATTGTCTCAGCTCATTAGTGCTGCTGGTCGAAGGCTGCTGCAGTGCATTTCCTTGTTAAACGAGACAGCGGTACTGCTCTACACCATGGACATTGCTCGTCCCAGGTGGGTCGCTGTCCCACGTAGAGATGTTGGCGACTATTCTCCAGTCGTTGAATGTCGGAAACTTGCTGAATTTTTCGTGAAGAGTCAAAGCGTTGTCGAAGGCTGCCGGTTGTCGAATGAACCTGTGAAAAAAAAGGGGTGGGATGAGGGGGCCCCAACCGTATCTTGCTCTTGTGAGATCCAATGCATGGGAGCGGAAGGCTGGCGCGGCCCGTTTGGGCATTGTTACACAATCTAAGAGGAATTTGACATAACTAGAATTTGGAGTGACGTTTATAATGTGTGGGAAAAAAGTCAAAAAAGGCCCGCAAGCGGGAAAAACGCATTGTGAAGCTGTGATGCGGATGCACCAATATTTATATTAATGGCGCGCGCCATTCAGGTAGGGCGTGGTGGGGGGTGTCTTGCAGTTGGTCGCTGTGATGACGCGCACGAGCCAACCCGCGCGACATATGTGGTAGCCGGGTCCGCTAGAGTGGGTGGTAGATGCTGGTTGGCTACCAGCCGGGCGTGAGCGAAGCCAATCAGAGCCTGGTACAGATACCACGCTCTGATTGGCCGAAATCGTGGCACGAGCGAAATGTGATGTGAAAATCCCGTGTTCTCTGCAAAGCATTCAAATCGGACGTATTTGTTTTATCATTATAAGAACAAAAGAGGAATACATATTTAATATTAACTAAGAGATACGTTTGTTGCAATAATTATTCTTAATCTATGATAAGGCTTCATTTTAAAAATAATCAGTCCAAACGTCGCGTGAAAAAAAAGTTCAACTATCTTTTATAATTTTGTCAGTACCCTGGTGGGCGACAAAGATATAGGGCAACAGAACTGCGAAATAGAACCTAATGCATTAGAAAACCCAAGTGAAAAAGTCTGTGTCACTGAAGCTAGAGATATAATTAGGAACTTAAAAAACGGTAAGGGTGCTAGTGTAGACAGTATTAGCGTTATAATGCTTGAATACGGTGGCGAGTATATACCTCATAGGTTGTGCGAATTGATAAATTTATTTATCGAGACGGGAGAAATCCCAGACGTTAATTGCCCTCTGTAATTGTTGCAGATGCAACAATTACAGAGGTATCAGCTTATTAAGTACATTTTGTTCCCTTCCCTTAGTACCCCCTTGTAAAAGTTATAAAAGTTTTTAAAGATACGTCTTTTTGAAGCTTATCTAACTCAAACAAATATACATAACCTAATTAACCAAGGAACGAAAAAGAAAGCGCGGCAACGATAATAACAATAAAATTATTATACGTTCTATAATTATACTGGAAATTATAGCATGCATTTATCCTACTCAAAGATATATATTTTTATCATCAACTTGCTACTTATCTTATTTGGCTTCATTTTGTACTTTTACAAATTTGGTTACCTGTAATATAAATAAATAGAATATTAACATTTGTATACTTGGCGAAGTTTTCTTACACGTATACGTATACGTTGGCGAAGTTTTCTTACACTTATACGTATACGTTGGCCTGATTGTGCCGCAGGTGGCTTGCACAGTTTCGCTAGAAAGTAATCAGGTAAAAGGGCTTAAGTGCTTAGTTGCGAATTTTACAGGAGACAAAAAAAACTGCCGGAATTCAAGGTACTTCTTCTTTATTTATTTACTTATCATTTTTACACCACGTATTCCCTAATTATCCTATTTTCTTCTCTCTCCATCACACTCCATCATTCATCTTCTTTATCTCCTTTAGCATTTTCGACCGCCTTAATTCATTCTTCAACCAGTCCCTCCTACTCTAAAATTTTCTTAACATTCTCTTACATGCTCTCATGTCTCCTTTACTTATTCTTGTATTCTGCATTTTCTCTTCTCAACCATCTGCCAATACATTGATTCTTTTATTTCATTTCCCAGTCTCCATCTAGCTATTCTTGTTCATCTCTTTCGGCTCAACCTCTCACTTTGCAAAAATCTGAAACCTTTTTTTGTGAATCACAATTTTTATAAACAAATATGGATATTTAATGGGGCTTTCGTTTTTATACGTGTTTTTAAAATTAGATATAAAACAAAAGCTAAATCTCTCATAGATTTCTCTTGATTCAAATCATTTAATAACTATGGCCTTATAAACAATTAATTGGAAAATAATCTTTGGTCTGTCGCAGCTGCAAATTTACATTCAAGATTTTCGATTCTTTTTTACTTATTTATCTGGTAGCTTTCGCATAATCACTTTTAAACTGGAAATTGTTCGAATTAAGAGCAAATTTGAAACAGATCAAAGTTTTTCTTTGTGCCTGATTCCAGAAACGCGAATAAATAAATCGAATTTGGTAAATCTAGGATTTTGTTTATAACAAGTTTTATTAACAAAAGAACGATGTTTTCAGAGTGGTAACAGAGAGAAGAATTATGAGCGAACTACCAGATAAATAACTAAAAAAAGTCGAAAATCTCAACTGTAAAATTACAGCTGGACAGACCAAAGATTATTTTGCAATTAATTGTTTATAAGGCCACAGTCAACAAATTATTTCAATTTTTCGAAAATCTATGAGAGACAACGTTTTTTTATATCTAATTGGAAAAACACAGAAACAGAAAAACAGAAAAACATAGAAACAGAAAATTTTCTTTTTCCTCGTAAACCAAGTGTCCGGAAAAATAATTTACATTTTTTTTGAAAAATTTCAGTCCAATAGTTGCCGAGATATGCAGAAGCAAATACGTCAATTTCAGTGCAAATTCAATTGTTTATAACGCCCGAACTTGAAAATGGGTCATTGCATGAAAACTTCAAAACATAAAAGTTTCGTTTTTTCATGAACTTCCCGAAAATGATTTTAGACATATCTCAAAAAATAATGTCATTGTTTAAAAAAATGGTTTAAAAAATTTTTGCACTAGATTTCGAAAAAGTAACCTTGATATTCATAATCATGGAACTTTTCCGGACTTTTTAAGCCAAAGTTACTGCGTCGCACTTTACTGCATACAAAAGTTACACCTTTAGCCTACCAATAACTATCTACTATTTTTTCTCCCACTTTCGAGCTATTACTTAGATCTATCGAATCGTAAAAGCAACATCGTGAAAAAAGCGGCCACCTCCAATATAACTCTTGTCAAAGGTACGGCACGTCCCAAAAATTCGCCGCTCTTGACTAAGGAAAAGTTGCATACCTTTTTTTTTATTAAAAAAAACAAGGTATTACTTTCGATCTATTACTTAGCTCTACCGAATCGCGAAACGAACACTAGAAATACAGGAAAAGCTGCATAACTTTTCTATTTTTCAATTTAAAAGAAAGTACGACAAAGCACTTTTGAGCTATTACTTACCTCCATCAAACCACGAAAGGAACATCCTGAAAGAGCAACCACTTCCGAGAAAAACTCTTGTTACTGGTGCGGCGCGTCTCTAAAAACGAAAATATTAAAATACAAAGAGTTACATAACTTTTTTATTTTTGAATTAAAAAAACAAACACAAGAACGTGCCTTCGAGATATTACTTATCTTTATTGAATCGTGATAAAAATAAGCAAAAATAAGTAATAGCTTTGAGAGAAAGATACAAAACATAGATTTTGACCCACTGAAAAATCGAATTGGACCATAATCTTCTACACATAAATGAGTTAGGTCATACCAATTATTTTAAGCCAATAAAATGAATGTCCGAATTTGGCACTTGCTCTTATCTGCTCGATGACCCTTCATATGTATACTTGAAATTGTCGTTTAAGACGATTTTTGAATATAACATTGGATTAGGAATTCCTCATACTATAATTTGATAACGAAAATATTTTTTCGCGCACGTTTATCCATTTGGAAACTAGATCCAAGTGCTTACTTATTTAATCATTCTTTCCTTTAAAGCAATATATCTGATATGTTCGATACCTGCCAATTTTCCAAGACCCTAAGCCTCGTATACCACGCAGTCATAAAAACATGCGGGTTGTAGTTTAACCAGCATTTATTTTTAATTTTGACGAGCCCTTCTCCTTTCCTTTATAAACGAAATTAAATGTTTGAACAATCTCTTAAAATATAAATGACACTCTTCCGGGAGGTCTATCAAATCCAGTGAATGAACTTTCATGACTTTAATTAGAAATTCTCTTATTGAAAGTCACACAGTTGAAAAAGGCCCGAGACCGAGGGTCTTGTAGCTTGTAATAGGGGCATGTAAAATCAAACGCTCAATTTGTCGCCATAATTTTCAATATCCCTCACAAGACTCTTCGTCAGAACGCATGAAAGAATTGCCTACGATTCAATTCGATTCTAGCCTCGGGAAAGGTAGGGGCGTTTGCACGCACCATAAACGATTAATACGGTGGCTCGTCACGTCTCGCGTGTCGGGTGACGTTACTCATACCAGGAAAAATCGTAATGACGACTCTTTGCTGTGTGAATGCGTGAAAGGTGGATTGCAAACGCGTCTCTTTGTTTCAAGTAGAACCAACCTCGTGGAGGTGGTGACGCTTGAGGGTGTTCAATGGTATATGAGGTGAAAGTTGTGCCATATAGGGGTGGCAAGAGGAAAGAGGAAAGAGGAAAGAGGGCTAAGAAACAAGCGGTGAAGGGAGGAGAGAATTAATTTATTAAACGCTGGCACTCGCTTTCCCTGGGGATAATAATTCAAGACAGGTATCAAGCTTACGTTATAAATTAAAGAATTATGCGATGGAGATTGCATAAAGAAATTCGAGGGGGAAACGTGTACTTTCATGCCGTAAGTCATAAACCACCTGCAAGGATTTCGAACATCAATCGTACCTTTTTATCAAGTGGAGAGAGGTGAATTGAGCTCCATTGTTAGGCTTTTGTTACTACATGTTCACATTTTAATATTCTGTACATGTGTATGTACTTTATAGGCATTTATATAATGAAATTGTTTAACTTAGGTGAAAAATCGGCTATGCTGCTGTAAACAAATTTAGATACGCTTCACCAATGATCATAAAGTTCATAATGTAAATTTTTTTCGTAAAAATTGTTGCGGCGAATGCAAAATAAATTATATTCAAAAATAAACTTAAAATTTCAACTTAGGGAGTGGGGGATAACCTTTAACATAATGTTCGTATAAGTTAAGCTGCAGAGTTGACAAACTTCACATTTATTTAGAAAAATTATTATCACAGAAAAAACTGAGAATAAAATATGTTGCAGGAAATTTTTTAGAGAGATAAAGTTTTGTTCAGCCAACTTCGCGTCTTTCAAAATACATGTGTTTGCCATGGAATAAAAAAGAAAGTTTAATCGATAGTTGTGTAAAGTTTATCCTGTGAAGTTAATTTTTGTTGCAAAGAATCTTTCGTCGGTAATTGATGTAAAGTTTATCTTCTGTTTTTTTCTGTGACTCTAACCGTTTTAAATCATCGTCAGAACGAAAATTCCTGACTGCCCCCTTACGAACCACCCTCTATTGAAAATGCTAAAAGTAATCTTTTCAAAAAAGCACCAAATCACACCGAAAATTATAATTTTTTGGTAATTTCTAACCTAAAACCAAACATAAAACATTCTCTTTAATAATCCTGCGAAGAATGATGATGGTAATAAACCCCAAAAAACTTCATAAAAACCACCCCTAGTGATAAAAGATTGATCTGAATTCAGTAAATCACCGAGAAAAAGCTTAATGTTTGTCAATTTACTGTGAATTTATATCCTGAAAAGATCTCTTCAATAATTCCCTGAAGAATCGTTCTTGGCCCCGCGAAATCTCTAAGAAGTACCCGTATTGATAAACAGTTTATCAGTCGATTTCTACATTTTCAGACGATTTACAAGAATGCAAAATTTTCCAATGAAATTGGAGAGTTTCCGAAATGAAACCTTCGAGCTTTGAAACTAAAGTGTTTTTAAATTAAATAGGCGACTGAGATTGGTTGCGGAAATTCCTGCGAACAAACAGGAGCTTACACCTCTGGAATCTTATTCCTTTGGCGTCCACCGACAGCATTTTGGAAATCGGAACTCGACTATTTTGAAATAAACTCGGAAATCCTAATTATTCCAAAATTGAACCGATTTAAAGCAGGGACTTCGTGCGCGTTGTGAAAAGTTTTATTTGGACATCTGAACTAAAACCAGCTCAAAATTAACTCGGCAATCCGAATAGATTACAGTTATATGATGTCCAAATTAAGTCTAAAAGATGTTCTATTCGAAAAATTCGTTCAATTCGATGAAATGGTCTCACTAAATTTTCAGAGCTTAAACCTTGAATTATTATAATATTACCTTATAGAATTACATATTTGAAATTTGAAGAATAAGAATATTCTATATGGACATTCTTGATCGCAAATAAACGACAACAAAGAAAGATGAACCTCCAAATTTGGATCGGAAATTTTCAAAAATCATTCCTAGGTTTAGCTTCTGGAAGATCTACAACTATCTAGGACATCTAGGAAAATTTTTTTTTTGTGTGGGGGAAACATCCCATTTTCCTCTGTTGGCCTATAAATCACTATGACTGAAAATTATTTTGTTTCCCTTCAAAAAGTGGTTCTTTAGATTAACGTAGCTACATACCCTACTTCTGGAAGATTTACAAATCGTGGGATCAACAGGGAATGATTAAGAAAATGATAAATCTCGGGATATGGAAAAAATCCCATTTTTCTATGTTGGCCTATAAATTACTATGGATCGCTCTAGAAATTAGTTCTTTTTTCCTTCAAAAAATATTTCTTTAGATTTTATATTTACTTTGTTACTACTACCACTTCTCGTAGATTTACAACATTCTAGGACCAAGAGGTTCTATTCGATAAAATTTTGAATTTCTGGGTGGGGGAAAAATCCCATTTTTCTGTGTTGGCCTGCAAATCACTAGAGATCGAAAAATTTTGTTTTTACTCCAAAAAGCGTTACTTTACATTAAAATAGTTAATACTCCTGTTTTTGAAATATTTACAGCATCCTTGGCCCAATAGAGAATGATTGAGAAAAATTTTTATTTTGGGATGGGGAAAAATCCCACTTCCCTATATTGATATATAAATCCCTATGGCTCGGTAAATTAGTTATTTTTTTCCTTTAAAAAGTGTTTCTTTAGAATAACGTAGTTCATTCTCCGCTTCTGGAAAATTTATAAAATTCTAGGACAAGCAGGAAATGTTCGAGAAAATTTGGAATTTCTGGTAAGACCAACATCAGAGTTAATGTTTGAAAAAATTTTTAACTTCTGGTTGGGGGAAAACCACATTTTCCTTTGTTGGCCTATAAATGAATATGATTACTATTCACACTTCTGAAAGATTTGAAACTTCCTGCGACCAATAGGGAATAATGAAATAAGTTTTTATTTTGGGATGGGTGAAAAATCCCATTTTCCTATATTGGCCGTACAATCATTATGGCTCTGCAAATTTAGTTTTTCCTTCAAAAAGTATTTCTTCAGATTAAAATAGTTACTAGATACACCTCTAGAAGATTTGCAGCATCATAAGACCAACATGGAAAATTTAAACATTTTTGAATTTCTTAATGTGAGGAAACCCCCCATTTTCTTATGTCGGCCTATAAATTACTATGGATCTAAGAATCCATTCCTTTTCTGCTCGAAAAGTGTTTCCTGAGATCAACGTAATTACTACTCCCTAAGTAACGAAACACCAAAATAATTATCCAGGTAAAATATTTTTCGAGAAGGTCAAGGTCATTTTTGAAGTAACTTTTAACGAGGAATCCAGTGGCGACCTTGAATTTGACCCTCAGCTTAACCTTCAAGGTTATTTCAAGGTCAACTTTGTTTTTTAATTGGGAACCCCTATTTTTGACAACGGTTTTTAGGCTTCACCCAGGTATGGGTAAGGTCCAATCTGTACTGCTTCGGCTCAGGTGTTCACGAAAAACGTTGAGGTCATTCTTGAAGTAACTTTTAACGAAGAATCCAGCAGTGACCTTAAATTTGACCTTGAACTTGTCCTTCAAGGTTATTTCAAGGTCAATTTTGTTTATTTTTTTAAAGTGGGAACCCCTATTGTTGACAACGGCAATCGAAAGAACTGAAAATTTTTCGTCCAAACATGTACTCGGGTCATGGGTCAAGGGTGACCTTGAACTTCAGCTGAAGGTTATTAGGCTCGACCCATGACCTGAGTACATGTTTGGATGTAAACTTTCCCGCTCTTTCCATTGCCGTTGTCAAAAATAGGGGTTCCCAATTAAGGAAACCAAGTTGACCTTGAAATAACCTTGAAGGTCAAGCTCAGGGTCATATTGAAGGTCACCAATCCTAGAACGAAAGTAGCTACTACTCCCACTTCTGAAAGTTTTGCAACATCCTAGAACCAACAGGGAATGTTTGAGAAAATTCTGAATTTTTGAGTTGGTGTAAAAACCCCGTTTTCCTATGTTGGCATATAAATCACTGTAGCTTTAAAAATTAATTTTTCGCCCTTCAAAATGTATTTCTTTAGCTTTATGTAGCTACTTATGTCGAAAAAAAGCCTTAACTCTTGTGTGCACACCCAACTTTATCCACGTTTCTATACAACAGGGGTACCCGGGTGCTCGACTCCCTTTTTTCAATTTCTTCAATAACTACGCAATTTCTATTGTTTACTTGTCCCTTATGCGAATAAATAGGTAAAAAGAGTGAGTTCCGAAGGCAAAAAACATTTTTAAACACAAAAAACAGTAAAACAATTCACCTGCTTTCCCCAGCGAACCTCGCGCACGGAACGGTTACGCTGCAACCCAACGTACAATCTTGCACGTTGGGTTGCGCGCACAGAACGTAGTGAATAATTAATTATTAATTCTATTATTATTTAACAGATTCCACGTGCATTTATCAGATACGTTGATAAAAAATTTATAATCCACTCGAAGTTGAATTTGTATATGGTGGGTACCCGGGTATTGTACACAAGGGTTAAACATCAAAAAATTGTTCAAAATTTGGAAATTTGTGCATTTTCAATACTTTGAACTTAATATGTTCTCTATAAATTGGAATAAGCGAAATTTTACTGAGAATTTCACTTTAGAAGGTAGATTTTTTCAAATTTCAAGTAAAATCTATTATTAATTTCAGAAGCGGCGGAGCCTTTTTTATAGAATGGGCAGGGGCATAGACTTATAATATTGAATGGTACAATTTACACATAGTATAATAATATTATACTATCTAAAAATTGAACATAAATAATGAATAAACAATAAATAGTGAATAATAAATAATTACGGAAGATTTAAAAGATTTCAATAATTTCACAAATATTACCGAATATTTCAAACATATTTGAAATATTTCGCAAAGATTTTTGAAGGATTCAAAATGATTTCACAAAGGTTTCATAAAGATTTCAATGATGACGCAAACATTTAAGAGGTTTCGCAAAGATTTTGGATAGATTTAAAAGATTTCACAAAGATTTGAAAGAGACTGCAATAATTTACTAAAGATTTTAGAAAGATTTAAAACATTTCGCAAAGATTCCGAAAGATTTAAAAGATTTCAATGATTCCACAAATATTACCGAATATTTCAAAAATATTTCAAATATTTCCCAAAGATTTTTAAAGGATTCAAAATGATTTCACGAAGATTTCACAAAGATTTCAATGATTTCCCAAAGACTTCAGACATTGCACAAAGATTTCAATGATTTCCCAAAGATTTAACAGGTTATGCAAAGATTTCAGACAAATTAAAAAAATTTCACGAAGATTTGACAAAGATTGGAATTATTTCACAAAGATTACATGAATGTTTCACAAAAATTTCAAATATTACGCAAAGATTTTGGATAGATTTAAGAGATTTCACAAAGACTTCTATTCTTTGACAAAGATTTAAGATAGAACCCAAAGATTGAACAATTTCTAATGATTTCACGACTTTTAAGATTTAGGATAGATATAAAAGATTTCACAAAGACTTTAATCATTTCTCGAAAATTTCACAAAAATGTAAATAACTTCACAAATATTACGGAATATTTGAAAAATATTTCGCAAAAATTCCAGATAGATTTTAAAGATTACACAAAGATTTAAGATAGATTTAAAAGTCTTCACAAAGACTTCAATGATTTCCCAAAGATTTCAATATGTTCACAAAAATTACCAAATATTTTAAAATGTTTCCAAAAATTTCAGAAAAACTTAATGATTTTTCAAAGATTCCACAAAAGATTGAAAATATTTCGCGAAGATTTCATATAGACCTAGAAGATTCCACGAAGACTTCAATTATTTCACAAATATTACAGATAGTTTTTAAAGAGTGCACAATGATTTCATTTATTTCCCAAAGATTTTAATAATTTCACAAATATTAACAAATATATTGATAATATTTCAAAGCTTTGTAAAGATTTTAGGGAGATTTCGCAAAAATTTCCGGTTAGATTTCAAAGATTGCACAAAGATTTCAATGAGTCCCCAATTATTTTAAAGATTTCTGATAGATTTACAAGCCATCACAAAGACTTCAAGGATTTCTCAAAGATTTCAATAATTTCACAAAGATTACCAAATATATTTTTAAAACACTTCCAAAGATTCCAGAAAGATTTCAAGGATTTCACTAAGATTTAAAAGATTTCGGATAGATTTAAAGGGTTTCACAAAGGTTTCAATGATTTCCCAGACATTTCGGATAAATTTCAGAAACTTCACAAAAACTTCAATGATTTCCCAAAGATTTTCATAATTTCACAAATATTACCCAATATGTAAGAAAGATTTCAAAAAGATTTCAATTATTTCACAAAGATTTCAGATAGATTACCAAGAGTGCACATTGATTTCATTGATTTCTCGCAGATTCTACAAAGATTTCAAAGATTTTGGATAGATTTCAAAGATTAAAGAAAGAAAGAAAGAATTGAAAGATTTCCAGTATCCATCCTAGCTAAGCTTAGGACTGCATTCAAGAATTTGAATGATGCGACGTTTATGAGTGGGTAGTGGAATAGAGTATTGGTTATAGGATAAAGAGGATCATAAACATTGATTGTCCCATGGTTTGGATTTTTCCTAAGGTGGGTAAACCTGGAAGTACCACCATGCCCAAAAAATATAAAACCTATGCCAGAATTAAGGGCTCATTTAAGGCTCATTTAATACC
>CAKNXH010000145.1:340180-440162 GCA_932178445.1 Andricus quercusramuli | reverse complement strand
CAAAATTGTATCAATTTTAAGAATAATTCGAATCAGTTTACAAGATACCTTACATTTTTTGAAGTTTTTAAAAGAAAAATACATTTTTTTTAATTTTGAACGATTTCTGAAAAATATTTTCAAATTACTCCTGAATATCTTCTACACTGGCTCGAAATCATCCTGAAATTTTGTAAAATTCTGTAATATGACAAAACTTTCTCAGATATTCTCTAGATACTTTTTTCACACATCCAGTGGTGTAGTCTAGGCACATATCTGAAATCTGCAAAAATCGGTTTGAATTTTCTCGAAAAACCTGAGAGAATAATATTCATATAACCTTGAAATAAATGAACAAAGAACATAAGAAATAAATAATTCATTAAAATTTTTGTTTTGTATTAAAAATTAGTTATCCCCTCGAATTATAATTTAATTGAAATTTATTTTCTTTCTTGACTGAAAAATCTTTTTTGTTCTAAATTCAACTATTTTGTTAAGAATCCCTATTTTTGGTTTAAAAATTAATTTCCTTCGGTAGAAACCTAATCTTTTTTCGTTAAATTCGCAAGTTTTTCGTTGAAGGTAATTCGGCTTAGTTTGAGAATTCATCTATTTTGTTGAAAATTGGGGATTTTTGAATAAATTAAAGGGTTTTTATTTGAAATTAAAATATTCTTTAGCTAAAATATCAATTAATACATGTTTCGTTGACAATTCATCTATTGTTGTTGAAAATTTCTCTTTTTTGGTTGAAGATTAACTCATTTTTTATTTGAAATATCTGTAATCCTAAAACATCTGTTAGAATTTTCTCAAGAATCTGAGGCAAATTATATTTATGTAACCATAAAAAAGTAAACAAATAAACCTAAAGGATAAATAAGTTTTCGAAATTCAAAATAATTAGTTAAATAATGAATGAATTAAAATTAGTTGTTCTCTGCTTTACACAAGGAGAATTATTTGGCTGCCAGCTAGCAATATTTTTCATAGCATTATTATGTGTGTATACATGAAAGTGTATGAATTTATTTGAAACTTATTTACATTTACCGAGGGACGTTAATACACATTCTTCCATTCATATGCAAATACCTCCAGCAGACAGTGAGTGCGGTAGAGCTGGACAGTGGCTTCTCACTAATAAATACTTAACTATTTATATATAGTTATGTGCTAATTACTCACATGCTTATTCAATATTCATAATCATCTCTTATTGACTTTCATTTTTCATCATTCATCATTCTTCTTGAATTCTAATGCTGCACATTGTAAAAGATAAATAGAAACAGAGTCTATATATTCTGTTTTATGAAAGGCGTAAGTATAGAGTCCACTTTAAAAGGAATATTAAACAGCTTGATTAAAATTCAATTGCTTTATGTAAAACGAGTGAAACTATCGTGTAAACACTGCATCTGCAATAATCGCATGATAAACTCAATAAATTAATTTCAAGTATCTTTCTGTTACAACATTCTTGATTATTTGTTGTTGATTCTAAACCAATCTATTCAGATTATTACATTCTCCAAATAGGAGAAATAATAATTCAAACAATCACAGATTTCTAAAAATTGGTAATTATAAAATATTCTTTAAGCAAAATTGGAACAAAATTTATCTTTCGATAAATTGAGGTAAATATATTATTCCTCAATTAAAAGAGATTTTGATTGTATTCATAAACGAGAAAAAGCTCACAAATAAAAATTATATTTCCAACTACCTCCTTTCCGGCTCATTAGAGACAAATATATGACCAGAGAAAGGAGGGGAGGGGGAAGGAAAAAGTCAACAAAAACCAACATTATTATTTCATTCTTTGCTCTTTCCTTATTCTTGCTCCGTCTTTTTTATGCAACTAGTGAACCAACACGTTTCAAAACCATTGACTATTTATAGGAAAGTTACCGATATGAACAATATAAACTTATATTGATTAAAATTCATATAATACCTGAAAATAAAAACGTAGAGATTAACATAAAATTTATGTGAAATTTTAAAATCATGTTACTTTTGAACGTAACTTTAAATATATATTCGGTCGTGTGCATGTTTTTCAATAAAATCAGTCGTATAACAGTTGAGAAAAAGAGTTTCTTTACAAAATTCAATACTTTTTTTCGTTAAAATTCAGATACGTAAATTTAAGAGCCTTATCAATCAAATTCCTTACGACTTCTATTTTGTTTGGAATATAATCATTAGAAAAAAAACTAAGTGTTCTTCCGGAGCGAATCGTTTTTCTATGCCAATCTGTGATATTATAGCCTTCATCAATTTTTATTATAGTCATATCAAGAAAACTTAATCTCACTTCAATTTCAGTTTCAGCAGTAAATTGTCATCTTGGATGAATAATGTTGCATACATTTAAGAGACTATCAACATATTTTGCATCTACCCTAAGTGCATATCACATATCTCACATAAAACTCAAAATTAAAATAAATTTCTTCGTAAATTTAATTTTCCAAATCATCCATAACATGCAATTTGTGCTAGGTTAGAAGACATAAGTGAGCCTATCTGAGTTCGAAAGTTAGGCTCATCAAAATATTATTAAATTTCAAATAAAATGAATGGCAGTTTCTACTCTTTTATATGTTATATTTGGAAACATGGATATTACGTCAAAAGAAACCAAAATGTGATTCGATGGTAGTGTAACATTGTCAATTAACTTCAAAAAGGGTCTTATTATTTTTCATTGATGTTTTTGAAAGTGTTATCGATTCTTTGAAGATTTTACTGAGTATCTTTTCTGTTTTTCTAATAGGTGAAACCTATTATCGAAATTACAGGTCGTAAAGGATAGTCTGTTTTATAGGCTTTCACCAGGCCATTGGCTTAAGAGAGATTCGTGTTAATTGTGTCAACATAGCATTTTTATGCATTTTCACCCAAACATTTTTGGATCATCAGCCTCTTCAGAATTTTAAAAGTAACCTTTAACGCATCTTTTCAGGATTATTTGGAACAACATGAAAACTCTCAGCAGATATGCTGAGATACTCTCTCAGATGTGCAACATTTTCTGATTATAAACATTTCTGAGAATCGTTGCTGTTACACACTTTACTGTCATTGTTATCAGTAATTCCGGATAATTTGAACAAAAAATTATTTCGAAGAAATCGTCTTTAAAATTCTTCTCTAGTAAAGTTTGTGGAATCCAATTATTCAAGAAATCATTAGATAAACCCGTTTTTGATCTACATTCTTCTGTAGTTCTAGTACATATTTCTTATTGAAAATGCCAATTTCGGACGGAAAACATACGCATAACCCAAAATTTTTAAAAGATTTTAAATCTCGTTTAAATTATAATTATTTTTGTTTCTTAATACCAATTTTTGGTGTAAAACGCTAACGCATAACCTGGACCCGTGCAGAAATCGCCATATATATTACCGATTACCGACTAGGGCCTGATCCGATGTGTACTATCTGGTCCTGATAGGAAGAATTCTGTGGCCCTGACTCGTACCAGACCGGGCTATGTACTGTGACGTCATATAGCCTCTTCGCAGCGTCATCTTAAGCCATATGCGCTAGATGTAATATAATCACGAACATAACCTTCATTTTTGTTTTCCTTCGTGGCGTTGTGTTGCAAATGTTCTGGGAGTGTTCGACCGTATAATATATTCTTAACACATTAATAATAAATGCCAAATTAAGGACCACACCGCGTGTTCGCAAACATCGTGCCATCAGCAAAATTCCGTATTTACGCGATGAAAATGACAGCAACGAAGGCAAGTCTTTTATGGTATTACATTTTTTATGATATCATTACATTTTGTGATATATTTAATTGTATTGTACTAGATCCAAGTTCCAACCTAAACATTTGATTTCCTCATTTTAGTTAGAAAAATTATTATTTGATATTTTTTCGCTCGGTAGCGTTTTTTTGTAAAACAAGTAGTTGGAATTTTGAGGTTATATTTTGGATTCTACGTTTAAAGTTATGCATGTTATCGCTCCATAGTGACGGGGTAAGGGATAATATTTGTGGAATGAAATGAAGAAATGTAATTTTGACAAATGCAATGCAACCGAAGAGGAAGTGTCCCACGTGAGCAACGTCTTCTGGAATGCAAAAGACTGGGACGGTAATCGGAAGCAGAGGTCTAAATAACCATTTTGAATTATTTTTAAGGTGTTGTTAAAATAAAGCTCAATCCCATTAATTTGGCTTTTCATTTAATATTCTGTTATAACTATTTTGAAGCATTTTAATTCCTACTAGAAAAGTAAATAATGTGGCTAGACTCGGGTAAATAATAGGGGCCAGACCGGGGACAGATCGAGCGTTTGATCGGGCCCCTAGACATGGCTCCGAGGTGGCTACGTGTTTCATGATGAGTCTGGCCCTGACTCGATTTCCACATCAGGGCCCGATATGAACGAGTCTGGGCCCGGTCGGGGCCATGGCGAAATTTCTGCACGGGGAATTGTTAAAAGTTGCGAATTTAAAGTTGTGAAGTTAAATATATATTAGAAATACCAATTTTCCACGGAAAGCACACACATAATCTAACATTTTTGAGAGGGTTCAAATCTTGTACAAATTATAATCATTTTTGTATCTTAATACCAATTTTTGGTGTAAAACGCCAACATAACCTACAATTGTTAAGAAATTATGAACTTCTAAAATCGAATGATTTTTGTTTTGAAATACCAATTTTTGGTGTAGAACGCTAACATAACCTGAAATTGTTCAAAGTTAAAAATCGACTTTAAAATATGTATTTTTTTATTGAAAATACCACTTTCCGACAGAAAATTATAATGATTTTTGTTTGTTAATATTAATTTTTGGTGTAAACTGACAACGTATCCGAAAATTTTTCAGAAATTATGAACTTCTAGAATCTAATGATTTTTGTTTTAATAAGTCCATTTCTGGTTTTAAAAAATGCGAATGAAACTGAAAAACGTAAATTGTTGACAAATTTTTAATTTAATAATTTTTTTAAATACTCATTTCTGGTGTAAAACGATAACATGACCTCAATATGTTGCAAATTGAAAATTCTGATGATTTTTGTTATGGTACTTTTTGGTGAAAACAATCTGGCATAATCTACAATTTTTAGAAATGTAAAGTCTTCACGGAAAATTTATCATTTTATGTTCAAACTCTTTAGAATAAAAAGTATTAAAGTTTTAAAAAACACAAATGTTTCTCAATTCGCCTAAGTTACCCTATGATTTGTATGTTTAATTTTCAATTTTTCAAATTAGAGATATAAAACAACTTCAAGGAATGAAAAGCCAATCAGATTTGCGACAACGCAATGTATCCGATATTTTCGAGAAACTTGGTAAAATAATAATAATAATAATAAAACTTTTGTAAAATAGACTTGAAGGTGTGACTTAAAACAGTCAAATTGTACAACAAAATTGAACAAGAAGGCTTAAAAAGGAGTATGTTCTTTAAAAAACCGTGTTTAAAAACAAATACTCAAGAAAGTAATTTTGTGTAACATAATTTCACAAAAGGAGTTAAAATTAGAAAAATATAAAAAGGATTGAAGACTTTTTTATTCAACTTAGTTTCCCTTTCAAAGCATTATTTAATGCTGAAAAAGGGTACCTGCCCGTGCAGAAATCGCCATATATATTACCGATTACCGACTAGGGCCTGATTCGATGTGTACTATCTGGTCCTGATAGGAATAATTCTGTGGCCCTGACTCGTACCAGACCGGGCTATGTACTGTGACGTCAAATAGCCTCTTCGCAGCGCCATCTTCAGCCATATGCGCTAGATGTAATATAATTACGAACATAACCTTAATTTTTGTTTTCCTTCGTGGTGTTGTGTTGCAAATGTTCTGGGAGTGTTCGACCGTATAATATATTCTTAACACATTAATAATCAATGCCAAAATTAAGGAGCACACCGCGTGTTCGCAAACATTGTGCCATCAGCAAAATTCCGTATTTACGCGATGAAAACGAAAGCAACGAAGGCAAGTCTTTTATGGTATTACATTTTTTATGGTATTATTACATTTTGTGATATATTTAATTGTATTGTACTGGATCCAAGTTCTAACCTAAATATTCGATTTCCTCATTTTAGTCAAAAAAATTATTATTTGATATTTTTTCGCTCGGTAGCGTTTTTTTGTAAAACAAGTAGTTGCAATTTTGAGGTTATATTTTTGATTCTACGTTTAAAGTTATGCATGTTATCGCTCCAGTGACGGGGTAAGAGATAATATTTGTGGATTGAAATGAAGAAATGTAATTTTGACAAATTCAATGCAACCGAAGAGGAACTGCTGTCCCACATAAGCAACGTCTTCTGGAATGCAAAAGACTGGGACGGTAATCGGAAGCAGAGGTCCAAATAACCATTTTTAATTATTTTTAAGGTGTAGTTAAAATAAAGCTCAATCCTATTAATTTGGCTCTTCATTTAATATTCTGTTATAATTATTTTGAAGGATTTTAATTCCTACTAGAAAAGTAAATAATGTGGCTAGACTCGGGTAAATAATAGGGGCCAGACCGGGGACAGATCGGGCGTTTGATTGGGCCCCTAGACATGGCTCCGAGGTGGCTACGTGTTTCATGATGAGTCTGGCCCTGACTCGATTTCCCTACCAGGGCCCGATATGAACGAGTCTGGGCCCGGTCGGGGCCACGGCGAAATTTCTGCACGGGTGTTTATTCAATGTAGCAATAATGTGTGTAATATTCACATTTAAACTGCGTAACTGTGCATGGCAATCTTTGATAACCAAATTTAAGATAGATTTTCTAAATTTATTAGTAGTTCCATTAAATCACTCTTTGTTTCTTTTGTTTTTGAAAAAAACATACTTGGTTATTAAGCTTAAAAATCTATTTAGGGGAAACCCTACGAATTTTGCACTTAACTAAAACTTCTTTCTGTAAGACAGCTAGTCTCGATTTTTTACTAATTAAATGAAATTTCATAATATTTTTTGTTTGTTTTATGGAATATGGTAAAATACGGTATCAATTATTTCCACTACGTATAATGAAGAAAATACTCATGCTTCAATAAGCAATTTTCTGATTTGCCTGCAGTTTAACTTTAACGATAATTAGAAAACGGTTTATTACTTCGCTTTCTAATTTGCAGTGATTGTTTAATAAGGACCTTTAACATGACTTTGCCGAGGAATTCCACTTATAATACTTATGCCTGTAGTTACATCGAAAATCGCGAAGTTAATGTGCAGCCATGGAAATAAGACTCTCGAGCAATAAAAGTCGGGGTGCCCTGTTGTGTCTCCGTAGACCAGTAGAGGCATTTTATGACCCCCTGATGTCGCGAACCATACGACGTGCAATGGGCATTGGGCACGTAAAGTTGGATAGGTACAGGTCATAACAATATGTTCTGAACAGATGGTTCCTATGACTTCGCCCTTTTCCCCTTTTCTTAATGTTCTGCCTAAGAATATTTAAAAAATACCTCACGTCCTGCAGTTAAGGAATTTTCCAAAGTACATGTCTTGAATGAATAAACAATTCAGTTGGAGGAAGAAGAAATTTAAAAGTGTGAAAAGTGAAAATAGCTGAACGTTATAAAAATATTACAGAATCAACAAAAAGAGCAGCATAATGCCATATGGCAGGGCTCATCAGAAGGCAGTCACTGATTGCCATGACTGTCATGACTTCCAGTGGCAGTCAAAAGACTAGGTCAAATGAGCCCCAATAAATTTCCGTCGAACTTAACTCGTAAATTAATGTTCAAAATGAAAGAATAAAATGTGTTGTAAATTCGAGTACAAAAAATTCAGACCCTTCTGTTTGAACGATAAGCCGTAAAAAATCGTGACTTTCTGGCAGTCAAACACTTGTCGTGGCAGTCAACATCTGCTGGAAGTGGTGAGCCATGCCATATTGCATACATTAATGGTTTGTATGAAGCTACATCCAGAATTTTAAATAAAAAAAAAAAAAACAATATTGCTCTGTAAGTACTATAACCAAAAATGTAACTAATTATAATTAATTATAATGCAGGATGTTATCCTGAGGTTTTTGGTTATCAAAAAGTTTCTTCTGCAATTGTTTACAAACAACAACTTAAAGAGGATACATATCTGTATTGAAACCGCATATACTGATAGAAATCACTAATGGATATTCATTTATTTATCATTGTATTATTATTAATTTTTAACAGTTCTTCTTAACACGTCTTGAGTTGGAAATGAAAGAGAAATAATTTTTCAAAAAATTTCATTGAAAATGTGTAATCTTATAATCCCTTTTATCTTATCTATTTTATTCTTTCTGCATTAACTAGTGTTTACTATTTATACATATTGAATAAAATGTATAATTTTTATTTGTTTGATACATTATATAAAGTGGAATCTGATGCAATTCTTCACAATCCCTTGTAATCCTCCATTACGCAAATTAGTAATCATCATAAGAAAATCATTATAGAAATAAATAATGTTAAAATATTGAAGAATTGGTTCAAACAAATAGAGAGACTACAAACGATTGATTTATTTGTTTAGTTATCGATTCTACGATTAACGATTCCACAATTCTAACGATTAAGGATTCTAAATTATTTCATAGAATTCCATAGATTTCAAGGAGTTTTGCAGAATTCCAAAAGAGTTAAAATATCTTAATCTTAAGTTAAAATATATGAGAAATTCCAGAGATTTTTTAAAGGGATTCCAAAGGATTTCAAGAGTTATCAAAAATTTCAATTATACACCTTTAAAATTGAATTATTCTAAAAAAACGTTCAAAATGAAGTAATTCTAAATGGGAAATATAACAAATGGAAACATTTCTACGATGGAACGTTAAAAATTAAACGAATTCGAAATTCATTCACTACTGACAAAATTTTCAATTGCCAATAATTGTGATACTAAAACTTTTTTATACTAAAAACTCTTGAAATTTTCAATTAATTTAAGTAATTTTGAATTGTTTAAAAAATTTTTAATTGTTGATTATACATCTTAAAATTCAACCATTTCAATTTCAATTGCAAAATTGAAATTTATACTACAGAAAATGGAAAATTCAGCGTTCAACACGAAAATTCAGAACTCTAAAATTGTAATCATTCAAAATTAAAAAAAATATATTTAATGACTGAGGTAACAATTTTAAACAGTTCTATTTTTATGTGTTTTTATTTCAAACACAACAATTTTCAACTCAATTCATTTTTTTTTACTTCAGCCACCAGCTAACTTCACTTTATTTATTAACACAAAACTTTATTTTTGTAATATCTTGGCAATGAATAATAATAATTATCATTTTATTATTTTATTAAATAGTTCTTAAAAAATAAAAACTATTTTTCAAATACACTTATATAGAAAAAATAGTTTTTTCGAAGATATGAGCGAAATAGGGAAAAATGAACCGAATCCCATGCATTTGGTCGATTGTTTTCCCCTCAGCACTCAACGAAGTAAGGTTTAGCTGGTGGCTGATGTGAAAACACCTATTATCTTAGAATATTTTTAAATGAAAGAAATTCAACAATTTTTGGGATTTATGTATAAAATTATTAATTTTAAAACTGACCATAAAGGCTTTTAATATGAAATTTGGCAATATTGAAGGTTGAAAATTTAATATTGAAATTGTGCTGACATTTTTTTCATTTGAAATTTGAACTACAACATTTTAAAATCTGAAGGTAGGAAGATTCCTGAAATAAAGAAATTTCATACCAAATGTTTCCAAATTTAAGTTTTTGAAGCAAAAAGAAAATTTTAGTTTCAAGACAGCAAAAATTCAACTGTTTAGAATTGCGTATTCAAATATAGAATTTGAATAGAATTTACAGAAATTGCAAAGATGATCAATATTATTAATAAGGATCATAGTCATGTGCGACATTCAAAGCGATTGAATACATTTTTTTACGAAAAAATGTGATTTCGAAAAAGAAAAAAGGTCACTGCCATTTTCACCGTAAAAAATTGAAGAATTTCAATTTTTGTGAACGTTTAATGTTCAATAACTTTTAAAACATTAGAAACTATATGTTTTCTAACATGAAACTTTCAAAATTAATTAATTCTATCTTGAAGCGTTAATAATGAAACAATTCCAAACTTCGTTTAAAAATTGAAGCATTCCTAAATTTGAATCTTGAAACCAAGCTGTTGAAAATTATGCACTATGATTTTTAAATTAACAATCATTTTGATGTAAAGCACAAAATTAATAACTTGAAAATCAACGATAAAGCATTTAAATTCAAGGGTGCACAACTTCATGTTGCTTCAAATGTGAAAACAATTCTATAAGATGTCAAATTATGTTAATTATTGTTTCATTATATATATATATATATATATATATATATATATATATATATAATACAATATATATTAATTATATTCTCCACTTCCAATTGTTTTGCTTTTTTTTCATTTTTATGGCTATACTTTTTCCACTTTCTGTCTATAGTCTTCACATTTACAATCCAATTTGCTATATTTATAAGGTTCTTTCTTTTCTGATTGAACTTCTTTATCTCTAAATCCGCTACTGGATTTTCTTTTTTATCCCTTATACTTCATTTCTTCCATTCCATTTTACTCCTTCGACCGAAAACAGAACTACTATATTATGCTTGTGACATAATTTGCTCATACATAGAAAAAAGAGATGGAATATATATATTTTTTCAAATGAATAGAATTTGTAGTCAAAAGTAGGAATCCTTATTAGGGCAGATATAAAAATTGAAAATAAAAAACAACTTAGCACTGAGAAAATTCATTGTAACTCGTTTATAACGTGTGTAAAATCGGAAAAAGATCAATCAATATCCTGAGATTTGCCAAATTTTCAAAAATCAATTCTTATTTATCAGAGTTTGAAATAAATGGTTACATTTCATTTGAATTTTATTTACAATTATCTTTTAAGATTTCAATGTTTTCAATTTTTCGAGGAAAAAATCTCATTTTTATAAACCACAAAAATTTAAACTAATTGAACAAATTTTTGTAATCTAGTCTCACATTATTTGTCAATGCAGAAAGTTTCTCTAGGGTCAAGAAAATTGTAGGACAGTTTGCACAGCTTTTAAAAATTATTTTAGTTTTTTGAGCTTTATAAAAGTGATATTTTGTCTGACAAAAAATGAAAATATTGAAATCTTACAAGATGATTACATAGCTGAAGGAAAAAAATTAGTGGGTTGGCATACAGAAATTTTTTAATCAGTTAATATTCTCCTTCCTCTTTTTTTATTTGAAAATTTTAAGAAAATCCTATTCGTTCAAATATTATGGCAAATTTTGTCATATGTATCAGTTTTACTGGTAAACAATAATAACAAATTATAGTTTAAATCAAAGAAACATGCTAATATTTTGCTTTTTTGAAAAAAATATTAATTGTTATTCAGGAACTTTGAGATATTTAATTTTTTTTCATGATTTTGAAACGTTCCAAATAGCATATAAAAAAAATTTGCATTAAAGAAAAATAATGATATGAAAAATAAAATTTTTTTTTTATTCAAGCTGAAGAAATTTGAGTTTCAAGATATTCTACTTTATCCAAAACAGTGTACATGTAACTCAATCCAAAACACATGGTTTTTGGATATTTTCAAAAGATTCTAAATTAGTAAAAAGAAATTTCTTCCTTTCTAAATTTTTTATTTTTGTTAACTAGCAAAAACTGTACCTGCATTCACAAAATTCGCTACAATTTTCGAACTTATGGAAACATTTTTTTGAATTTTTAAATTAAAAAAGATAACAGAGCATATTAACCGACTTTCAAAATTTTTCTTTTTACTTTGTACGGGTTATAACTCAAAATTTGTCCCTCGGATTAAACGATTAGAGTATTTCAAGCGTTTTTACCCCGCCCTAATATTGATCTATGCATTTCAAAATTAACACAGGTTGTTACGGACATATAATGAAAGTTTTTAGTACGAAGCGGTTTTTGATTTTCAATTTTTTTTCTCGATTCACCCTAGTTCTTATCAGTGATTTATCACTTAAATATTTGTTATAAGAAGCTCGCTGGCCGAAAATCATTATATAATGAGAACTCTTCTGTTTTATAACTGTGTCTATAACTGTTTCTCTAACTCTAGCTTGATGATTGTTAATTTAATGTTTTTTAAACTAGAAAGACAAATGATTTCTGTTAGAAACTCTTCGTGCGTGAAACGCAAGATCCACAATGGAGAATGTAAATCACCTACGGTGCGTTTCGTCGAATTAATTGGAATAGGTAGAGCTATTATCGTACATGCTCGAGCAAGTAAACCTTGTCGTCCATTCTGGATCGATTCCGGCACGATTCTCTCATAAAGTAACGTCCCTTCGTCATACAACGACGGTGGCTTTATTGCCGGCTTTATTAAAAAGAAGAAAAAAACAATTGCATTTTTCTTCTTATTATTATTACAAACCTCCGGCTGCATCGATCGGATTTCTCTTCCTCCAGTTTCATGATCATGATATGGATATTCGTTTCGATAAGCATCACATGCATTTTTCTCTTACGAACATTTTCCAACTTTTCTAATGGCTAATTATCATTATTGTCATGCATAGTATTATATACGAAGGGTGGCAGTACACAACTAGATAATCAACATAATGGGAATTGTTCAGGGGAGCGGAAAAACATTCTGTAACATCGAAATCACTGTTAAAAGATAAAAGAAAAGTTCACTCCCAAGCTGAAGTGTTCTCCAATTGAGACCAAAAAAGTTCGATTGAAAAAAGTTATCCAGGTTCGAGAAAATGGATATGGAAGTTGACAATTTCAAAGTGGCAGTAACCTAAAATTCGAGCAAGTTCAGCTGTAGATTGCGATAAAAATGTCAATTTTCCGTCAAAATAAAAATTATAACAAGCTTCTTCAATATTGAGTATCTGAATATGGATTTAGATCCAATTCCGAGATAATCGACCGAGGATTTTAAGATTGAAATTTCATGGGTTTTCAACATCGGCTTTAGATAGCGATTAAAAATCGAACTTTTAACTTTTTGCAAAAATAAAAACATTCTTTCGAGATGTAGGGATGGTCAATGATAAATTAATATTTTTGATTCAAAAGAATCATTCTTTATCAAGAAAATAAAAATTGAGGATTGCGGTATGACAGTACAACAGACTCTTCATATGTGTACAATAATCTACGATTCATTCATTCTGTCCAGATTGAAGCTTCTGTATTTTCGCTCGTTTTCCGGGTTGTTTTTTGGCTCGCAACTTTTTCTATCATTTCAATATGACAGTTTATTAGCACATGTATACGTCAGTTTGACATCTTATGAAATTGTCTTCAAGATGAAGTTCTCCTTGATTTTCAAGTTAATAATTTCGCAATTTAGATTGAAATGATTATATCTTGAAAATCTTGATGCACCAGTTGATAATTAATCATTTTTTGACGACTTAGTTTGAAGATTCTAATTTAAGAATGCTTCAATTTTCAATCAAATTTTGGCATTGTTTAATTTTTAACGCTTCAAGTTTGAATTCAATAATTTTAAAAGCTTCCTATTATAAAGCATCTAATTTTCAAGACTGAAAATGACAGAGATTTTTTTTAGGCAGAAATCAAATTTTTTAGTAAAAAATTCTTCAAATTCTTTGACTTTCATGAAATTCGCTGAATTCTATGAAATCCTTGAAATCTTCAAATATCCCGAAATTCTTAATATCTCTGAAATGTTTGAATATTCTGAATTCCTCAAATTCATTCGATTCTCTGAATTCCAGAAATTCCTTGAATTCTCTGAATACCCTAAATTCATTGAATGTTCTAAATTCCAGAAATTCCTTGAATTCTCTGAATACCCTAAATTCATTAAATGTTCTAAATTCCTGAAATTCCTTGAATTCTCTGAATTTCCTCTATTCCTTTAATTCCCTGAATTCTCTAAGCCCCTTCAATTCCTGCAATTTCAAGAATTTTCTTATTGCTCTAAAGTATCTAAAATTCTCTGCATTCCTTGAATTTTCTAATTGACCTGAAATCCCGCGTATTCTCTGAAATCCCTGAATTCCTTGAATTTGCTTGAAATTCCTTGAAATCACTTGATTTCCTGAATGCTCTGAAATTCTGGAAATTCCTTGAATATTCCAAATACTTTGAATATTCTGAATCCTTGAAATTCTTTGAATATTCTAAATTCCTGTAATTCCTTCAATTCACTGAATCATCTGAATTCCTGGAATTCTCTGAATTTAATAAATTCATAAATTTAAGAAATTCTTTAAAATCCCCAACTCTCTTCTATATATAACTGCATTCTTCAGAATTTCTCAAATATTTTGACTTCTCCGTAATCCCCGAACTTTTTCAAATTTTTTTTAATTCTTCGCATTGCCTTAAAGTTCTTGGAATTTGGGGAATTCTCAGAACCATGAAAATTTTACGAATCCAGGAATTCATCCGAATTGGAGGAATTCAGATGACCGAGGGATATCCAAGGATTTCAAAATTTTGCAAGGAATTTTGGGAATTTAGATGGATTCTAGGAACTCAGGAAAGTTCAAAGAAGTAAAGGAACTTAAAATGATTTAAGAAGTTTAAAAGCATTCCGAGCAATGCGAAAGAATGATAAAGAATATATAGAATTTAATCAATGAAAAAGAATTCAAGGAATTCAAAATTACTAATTTAATACTGATACATATATGAAACTTAACTATTTCACTGTATGATGAATTTAAATTGATATCCTCCACTATTGAAAAATGCCGAGAAAGCTTTTAGAAATGAATATTTTGGAAGCCTTTTCACATTTTGTTTAAAAAAAAAACAATTTTGCAAAAAAAATATATGTCTTTCAAATTATTATTCTTCAAGCGATAAAAGCGTACAATTTAGAACTAGAATCATAGTAATCTTGTTTCACATTTATGTATTGTTATGTTTCCCGCGCGCGACTGCGCACGTACATATAATATCCTAGGGTCATTGTAAGAAGAAAATTCATCTAATGTTCAATTTTCATTTAAAATTTAAAGATATATAACCATTTTTATGATAAAGAAACAAAACTGCTTGGTAGAAGCATCGCGTCAAGAAATCTGTTCCTTGTCTCGACTCTTTTTCTTGCGATTCGGACGTTAACCAATAAGTCCATTAAAACTAACCTTCCCTTTCCTTCTGTGATTGTTAGATGCAATATAACAACTCAAGATCTTTGTAATATTCCAAATATTACTCATTTATTTTTCAATTTCCCGCGAAATAAAGTATTTAAACCACATTGTCTTTCACCAATCTCAATAGCAGGTAATTTATTATTGAATAATGTGATTCATTTAAATAACGTAACGAACCTATTGCTTGTTTTTACTAATAAACTACAAAAATCTTTGTAAATTCAATAAGTTTGAACTAAAAACTATGAAATTTATAATACATTTTCATAGATATAGGCACTTTTTCCAGGAAAATAAAGTGCTACATTAATAAAAAAGTCTGATAAATTATGCATTGAAAAAAATCCTAATTTTTCAGAAGAATCCACCCTAAAACGATTCTACGCACTCTGCACACTACATTCTACACTCTCCTCAGTCTACAAAAAAAATGATGATTTATCTGAACGTAATGCGAGTCGACGGATACGGGTATGATAGTTTGTCGACTGGGTTAAGCACACTTGATAATTTTCCTGAGAAAGTGAGTACACATCCCGGGAGCGATCGATGCAAGTTTAAACCACGATAAAGCGAGTGTAACGACGCGACGGTAGGGCGATTTAAACGCTTTGTCCGTATTAACGCCACCTAAAGTCTCGCTAAATCAATCGCAAAATGGGATTATGTCTGGACCAGTTCAAGTGTGGTGTTCTAACTATAAAGTTAGATTTTATTAATAAAAAGGCGAACTTATGGTTCCACGCTAAAATTGCTTGGAACACCTATTATAGTAGGCTAAATTTGGATTTGATGTTCAACACTTGTGCCTCGAGTAGTAACTGTTTTGTGCGCCTTATTCTATATTCTGAGATTCTCGAGAATTTCAAATCGGAGAATATATCGAGAATTTTAATGTTTTCAATAGGAAGGGTCCACATATACTCTCTAAATTCGAATTAATAAATTTAAATTTAAAATTTAAAGGTTTTCAGTTTCAGGTCAGCCCTGAAGAAGTGAAATGCAATGTTCACGAAACGTCGGCAACATTCATAGTTTCGCACACGATTTAAACCCGAAAAATCTTTAAATTTTAAATTTAAATTCGAATTAGAAGACATTTTACTAATGCAACCAGTAGCGTTGTATCTGACTGCAAAATTAGTAATTTTATCACTTTTTATTAAATGATTTAGGTTACTTAATAAATTAGGGAGGGCATTCTACTAATCTGCTTGGTAGTGCTAACTTGCTAATTCAAAGAGTAGCAACAAATTGCTAGGAACACACAATTTAATCAATTTTGTTACTTTCTGCTGCTTTTTGAGCTTTAATTGAGAAAGTTTAATGTTTTTTTAATTTATATTCAAAGTTTATATTGTTTTGTTAATAATAGTTGTGTATGAACAATACAATATTCAAAATTCAAACGGTAAAAACATTTCGTATATTTAAAACAAAACACAGCATTGCTTTTTGAATAGTAATTCAGTGTTCTGTTGACTTTAACCAACTTTAAGAAGCTTTAGAAGTATAAATCCGTATTTATACTAGCATAGCATCCTGATGATTAGACGTAATTTAAAGAACTAATAGAAATTTTTTCAAAAGAAAAATTAATTTTTAAATCGTTAAATCGAATGGCGCTATTAGTTTTTACCTATCTCGCATTCTTAAACAATTTAAAAATTAAAATTTCTCTTACAAAAATGTGCGATGGAATTTTAGAGAATTTTGGAGCTAATGAAATGTGTTTTGAGAAAATTGGCTCTAAGATGGTTTTGTGAGATACCCCTTCAAGTATTTTTAAGCTCAAATTTATTTTGAACATACCGCTTCAAGTAAATGGCATCTCTCGTATAGCTCATGTGTACGTTGCTGCTGCCATGACGCCGAGACTCTCGCTCCTCTTGCGATTTTTCGTTCGCGAATAAGTGCATTCTGACATCTATTTATTGGAAGTTAAATGATGTTGGTCACTGTTATTATTTTTTGTGTCTGCTTAGTTTCTTCAAAAAGGGGATGTTTTAGTTTAATATTGAAGAATAAGTGAATAGTTTAAAGGGAGCTGGCAAAGTGTCTTTCCGAAAAGTTAGGTTAACTAAAATGTATTTTTAGAAACAAGAAACGTCTTCAAGGCTTACAGTGTGCAAAAATTAAAAAACGTACTGCAGAAGCAACAGACTCGAATTGACTCTAAGTAATATTTTAATATTCATGTGCTTTTCCTTGTGAACAAATTTAAAATAATCTAAAAATTTTGAAAACCTTCAACTTCAGATAGTTAGTATAGTTATATGTAATTTGATATATCGTTCGTACAATTTTTACATTCCTTGTATTTTTCCATGTATTTAATAATTTATTATGTGATTTTATTAAAATTCTCTTCATTGTGAAATCCGTTTTTAAATTTATTAAAAACTACCGTTAGAAATAGTCACTAGCAATACATTTACTAATTCATTTAATAGTATCCCTACTGAAAAAGCCTGCATAGTAAACTACATGGGAACCTATGTGGGAACCCATATGGGATCCTTTTTTGAATTCCTGTCTCAAATTACGATGTGGGATAGGATGGGAAATATTTTGCGGGTTTCCACATGGGTTCCTATATGAATACCGTATAGCCGTAGCTTTCATAGAAAACTACTGTGTAGTCCTTAAATATTAATTGCAAACCCATCCATGTAGGAACCTTCACAAAAACCCATACCATGATGACAACCAATATAGATTGCCATCCTATATTTCTATCTAGATCGTAATTTGAGACAGGAATTAAAAAAAGGATCCTATATGGGTTCCCATATGGTTCTGATGTAGTTTACTATGCAGGCTTTTTCAGTAGGGATAAGCATTACCAATTCCTTTAGTAGACACAGTTACTAATTCATTTATAGTCGGTTATCCTTACACTTTGAATACGTGGATTTTCACTAATCAACAGTAAACGATAAATTAAAATTAAAAAAAAAAACAATTCGGCGCTATTTGAATTAGTGGAACATTGCTACCAGTTAGTGGGTTTTTTTCTACTAATTCTGATTTAGAAATTACGTATGACTATTTTCATTGATTTTTCGCCCCCCCCTTTTAATTTTTGGAACCCCCCCCCCCCCCCTTAACATCTTATGTGACACTGAAGCTGACCTCTCCTATTTTTAAATACGAAATATAAATGTCATTTTATGAAACTGTTAATCGAACTTTTAATTATATTCCTTTAAACATTTTCTTTCACTTGAGAATTTTTTTTTATTAAAAAAATTAACTTAGACGGTAGGCCGCCTACAAATTCTTTTCTTGGTTAAGTTAACAGTTACTTTTTTTTTGTTTGAAAAGTCTACCATTATATTTTAGGTTCTGAATTAATCTCGTTTGGTTAAAAAGTTCACTATTTGATTGAAAATTTAACTATTTTGTTGGAAATGCTGAGAATTAATAAATGAAAAGTGCAATTTTATGCGCCTGGGGAAGGCAACCTGGAAGGGTGAGTGTTGTTCGGGTGCTAGGTTGCCTTCACCAGGCGCCGAATTCAAGCAACTGCCCTTAACTTCTTTGATCTTTAGGTATAATCTAACTAAAGTCAAAGTCAAAACTAAAGTCAAAATGAATTCAAAATGATTTAAGGGAATTTATCTAAATTCAGTGCTGATTCTACTGAATTCACCTAATTTCAATATGCATGAAATCCACGTAATCAGTTCATCTTAAATAGGTTCAATTCAAGTGGATTTAAGGATATTATCTGAATTTATGGAATTTCTCTGAATAAACCTTAATACAGTACAAAAACTTAAAATTCCCATAAATTCTCGAAATGATTATTGATTTTCAATCTGATTCAGAATTTTAATTCTGTATTCCATAAATACATTAAATAATAATAAGAAAAGATCAATCATTTGATAAACATGTAAAATAAAACGCAAAACCTACAAACATATATAACCAAATAGTTACAATTTCGAGCTAGAAAGACGATTTTTTTAGGAGAAAGTTTACACTTTCAGCCAAGAACTTTTCTACCGAAACGGATGAATTTCCAATTTCAAAAGACAAATTTTCATCATAGAAGTTGAGTTTTCGAAGGAAAAATATGACTTTTCAATAAAATAGTTCAATTTTCAACAAAATAATTAAATTTTCAACAGAATAGTTTAAATATATTATCACATAGTTCAATTTTCGGTGTACAAAGATGAATTTTAAACCAAATGGTCGAATTTTCAAATAAAAAAGATCATAATTGTTTAGAAGACAACTGAAATTTCAATCCCAAAGGACCAATAATCAACAAATTATTTCACATTCCAACAAAATATTTCAATTTTCAACAAAATAGTTAAATTGTCAAATAAAATGATGAATCTTCAACGAAGAATCAATTTATATACAGGGTGTTTTTTTTTAACTTGAGACTTGAGAGAGAAATGTCTGGAATAAAAACTTTTTACTTTCGAGGGGGAAAAAAGATTTGTTAAAGTTTACCCCACCCCCACCCCCACAGGAGGCAAGGGTGGGGGTAACTTTGTAATTTCAAATAGCAACCCCAATTTTTTATCACAGATTTAGATTCTCCTTTATGAAATACGTAAGTTTTATTCGAAAAATTTGTTTCGATTCGCGATAGATGGCGCTGCAATTGCGAAAAACGAAATTGTTGACACTACTTTCAGCTCTACCCAGGAATAACGACGCGGACGTAGTAGTTGTCTATTCCTTTCGGGGTGCTTAATTTCGGTGAGTCCCCTTGCCTCTCACCATCCATCGGGGTGCTCGGCTGAAATAACGTCGAGGATTGTAGACAGTGGAGACTCGATGATATGTAATGTCTACATCCAAAATCGACTGTCGTCAACCAACTGCATTCGGGAATGGTTTTCGACAGTTTTATCACTTTTACTGTCCCGTTGCCAAAAGTTCAAGCACCCCGATGGATGGTGAGAGGCAAGGGGACTCACCGGAATCAAGCACCCCGAAGGGAATAGACAACTACTACGTCCGCGTCGTTATTCCTGGGTAGAGCTAAAAGCAGTGTCAACAATTTCATTTTTCGCAATTTCAGCGCCATCTATCGCGAATCTAAACAAATTTTCCGAATATAACTTACGTATTTCGTAAAGGAGAATCTGAATCTGTGATAAAAAATTGGGGTTGCCATTTGAAATTACAAAGTTACCCCCACCGCTGCCTCCTGTGGGGGTGGGGGTGGGGTAAATTTTAACAAATCTTTTGTCCCCCTCGAAAATAAAAAGTTTTTATTCCAGACATTTTTTCCGTAGGATGCGTATTTTTTGAGATATTTCGTTGTCTCAAGTTAAAAAAAACACCCTGTATATAGTTGATATTTCAACCAAGAAAAGATTTTAATTTTAAATCGAAAACAGTTGAATTAAATTAAAAAAATACGAATTTTCAAGAAAATAGTTAAATCTTCAAACAAAACAGAATAATTTTCAACCCAATAGTTGCATTTTCAAATGAAAAAGATAACTTTTCTATCAAAAGGGATGAATTTTTAAACCGAACTGGCAAATTCCCTACTTAATAATTGAGTTTTTCTCCCGCAAATATGAATTTTCTACCCAAAGCTCAATTTCCAACCAGATAGTTGAATTTTATACGGAAATAATAAAATTTTCCGCTCACAGGGACGAGTTTTCTACAAAAATGTTGAATTTTCAACCCAAAAATATGAATTTTCAACAAAAAAAGTAAATTTTTAACCAAATAGTTTAATTTTTAACAAAATAGTTCAATTTTAAACTAAAAACGAGCAACTTTTAGCGAAAAATGGAAAAGTTAAATTTGCACTTGAATAAGCAGACTTTTAATGAAAAACGAATTTTCAACAAAATATTTAAATTTTTAATAAAAAAGATGGATCGTCAAATAATAAAATAAATTTTCAACAAAGTAGTTCTACTTTCAACCAAGTAATTGAGTTTTGAATCAAGAGGGTTATTTTTCTACAATTAAAGACAAATTTATAACAAAATGAAAGAATTTTTAACCAAATTTTTGAATTTTCAACTGAAAACTATAATTTTTCAATCAATAATGAAATAGGTAGATTTTCAGTTTAAAAAATGCATTTTCAACAACAAAAAAACGAATTTTCAACAAAACTGTTAAATTTTCAACTCAGAATGATCAATTTTCAACAAAAAACAGAATAGTTAAATTTTCACTTGTAAAGATTGATTTCAAATAAAATTGTTAAATCTTCAATCAAAGAGATGGATCTTCAAATGATTAAATAAATTTTTAACAATGGAGTCTAATTTTTAATAAAATAAGCTTAATTTTCCACGAAAAGTATAATACATAGTTTCTATTTCAACCAAACAAATATTTTAATTAAAAATAAGAAACAGCGAATAAATCAATAATAGGCGAATTTTCAACCGAAAATAGAATAGTTGAATTTTCAGTTTAAAGAAATTAATTTTCAACCAAAAGAAACCGAGTTTCCAATAAAATATCTTCAACCAAATAGTAGCATTTTCAACCAAAAGAGATGCATTCTGATTTCTGAACCAAAAATATAATATTAGACTTTTCAATTGAAAATAATTCTCTTGAAAAAGTTTAAAAATGAATAAGGGAAAGATTGAAGTCTGCTTTACTTGTAAAATGAAATCACTATAATTTTCATTTTTTCAAGCATTTCAAAAAATTGTTATTCACATTTATATTTTCCATATGTTATGTCACATTCTACTTTAACCCCTCCCCCTATGTCACAAATCGTCACAAGACAGGTTAAGGGGGGGCGCCGCCCCGGCGGGCAGGGGGACGTTTTTGAATGGCCCCAGAGGTAAACTTCTATATGCAACAAAAAAAAAGGAATAAAATTGATGAGACATAAAACATTTTTATTATCTACTACAGATCTAAATTGTCCTTGTATACAAGATATTTACGTAATTTATGTAGGAACCATAAATTTGAAAATTTATTTTTGATTCGATGCTGGATATATAAATGCGAAAATAGAAAGCCGAAAGGTCGATCTGGTGCGAAAGCATTACGTGGAATTTCCTGGAAGAAGACCGTCATAAACCCAGATCGGCAGAAGATATTCATAGGCAGAAAGGCATGCTTTAAAAAATATTGTTTCAAGCCGAGGAATCTTCATGAAGGAATGTTATTATTACAGGCCAGTATCAATCGTGCCATTGCCTCGATAAAACTGAAACACACGCCTGACTTAACAGTCTAATGCATACATCTAAGTTGACATTTCAAATTTCTTAGTATTGAGTGGTGAAAGGGTGCAATTCAAGCAAACCGTCACGCTAATTTACCAAGAGGCGATTCTCTCTGCTGTGTGGTCTTTTATAGTCAATTAAGTGGATTAATAAATTGATAGGGTATGAAAATGAAATGCTTGTCGATTTAACCAAGGATTTAACGTCAGTGTGATTATGACTCATAATTATTTACGGATTTCTAGTATGGACTTCATGAATCTTAAGTGTATTCCAGAAAGTGAAGCCTTACCAAGTTCTATAGAGAATTTAATATATCTTAGAACCTGGGGACTGAGGTTCGGTGCTCAAGAAGAATTTACAATATGCAAAAAAATTCAAAAATAAAGTATTTATTCATTACTTATTCCTAAAATTATTGCTAGAGTTGTAAATTATACAAATATTTTGCATTCCATGCGGTTGATGTGGTTGATGTATATATTTGAAAAAATTAACATTTTTTATGATAAAAATTCTTCATCATTAACATTCTTCATTATTTGTTGTATTGTGAAGTTTATTTTGTACTCCAAAGAAAGTTCCAAATCCAGAATATGTATATTGAAGCATGCAGTATGGATTTATGTTTGTTGAAAATTTGTAATTTGATTAACTGACTGCTCAATTAGTGTGAAAAGCGGATCGAATGCCAATCCAATTATAACCTAGAGAAAAATGGGTGTTTAACCTTAATATCTAGATGTTTCTGGTTAACATATTCAATGTTTAACTATAGGACAGTCATCTAGATGTTAAAGGTTAGTTTCTCTGGATATTTAAGATATGCAATGCAGAACGTTCTTATCTCGAAGAATTTTTTGAAGAGAAAATTCGAGCATTTTACTCTATCCAAAAAATTTACAGCATTTTTAAAAATATTTGCAACCAAATATTAGGAATCATCATTTTGCGACAAGTTCACATACGACACGAAATGACAAATTTCTGATGCGTTGCCTCAAATATGGCTTAATATAGCAATTTTTGCACTTTTAGGTAAGGATATCTCAAATTCCTGACGTATAGGAAAAATTTGGATAACGGATTCGGTTTTAGGATACCAATATCCTTCTGGGTCACATATACTGGTCTTTGGGTACAAAAAATATGTCATTTTTGTCGGCCTGTGTAATTCAATAACAATAATGAACAAAACAAAAATAAGAAACTTTGAAATACAAAATCTATTGTTCTTCGTTCAAAAAACATTACATAGAATCCAAGTAGTCAAAGTTAGTTCAAATACATTATTTCAACTACAATAAAAAAAAACAAAGAATTGCGTATTCCTTTAATCATATGAATAGATCATTTTTTAAATTACTTATTTTGTGACGTTGGCTGAAGTATGAAAAATCTGGTTTTTATCAACTCGACCTAAAATTAAAAACTACATTTTCGATATTTTGAATGAACCTACGTATGAAGTTCATACACTGTGCAAAATATATGTTATTTACGTGAATGGTTTACATGTTTAATGTTAAATATTTTAGAATATTAGCGATGAAGTCTTCGCAATTTTAATAAATTTATAAAAATTGCAAACTTTACGATCAAAAATTTTTGTCAATAGTTTTCAGAGGCCACAAAGATTTCTTTTAGTTTTGAGTGAATATGTAAAAAAGTAAGTTTTTTGTCTACTGAAACAATATTGAAAAATCTAAAAGTAACGTATAAAGTTTTTGTTTCAAAACTTGTAAGATAAAAAGTTTTTCAAATTACTTGAATATTTTAATGAAAATGCAGGTTACTGGATGAACTATTCCAGAATTTCCAAAAGAAATAATAATAAATTAAATATTTCAGCACCCAAAATATGTATATTTGTACATAAATAGGATTTTCATTTAATAAACGAAAACTTTCCTACGAGATCAAACCTCAGCCTCAAATAAAGTAACCTAAAAGTTATTTGTGATTTTTACAAGGGACCGAAAATTGTTGATCCACAAAATTAAACATCTTTTGCCTTCAAGTAAGAAAACTCTTAGAAACCCTTATGCGAAATGAGAAAATTGTATGCTTATGCTTCCTCACAGAAAAAGCTTAGTTATAGTAACATTTTCCAAAATGTTTAAATTCATTCAATTCAACCTTCCACAATTTAAAAATTTCTAATACAATATTCTAAACAATTGTCCGGGTGTGTGTGTATGTGTCACATATTTTTGTGAACAGGATAACTTCAAAACGGTTGCAGATAAACTGATAATATTTGGCGAGCTTATTTTCACCACTCATATCTTGAAACTGACCGAAGGATATCTAAAAATATTAATTGCATTTTTCAGCACTCAATAATATTTTAAAACTCGGTTTTTTATAGTAAAGCTTTTTTCATTAACATAATTGAAAGTTGATACAAGAATATAAAAGATTCCTTGGTTTGGAACGAATTGATAAAATTGTATGCAAGTTTAATGTTACTGCTTTTCGCTGGAAATTGATATTTAAACAAATTAATTAATTTTAATTAAAATAATTTTTAATTTAATTAATTAATTTAATATTAATTTCAATATAAAATCAAAAAGTTTCGGTGAAGACTTGAAATTTCTGAAAATGTTAGGTCGTGTTAGTTTTTTTCGCCGGAAACGAGAATTTTTTAACTAAAATTATCATCAAGATTCCCAATTATAGGTTGTGTTAGCGGTTAATGGTGTTAATGTTGTTAACTGTATATGAGTATTTTTAATAGAAAATTATTCGATTTTAGAGATTAAACATTTCTCAACAATTTACATTTTTCGGTTTCGTTAGCGTTTTTATCGGGAATTGGTATTTTTAAACAAAAATCAATCAATTTTAAAGGTTCGTCATTTTTGAACAATTTTAGGTTACGTTAGCATTTTACACCAAAAATTAATATTTTAAAACAAAAATCATTATAGTTCGTACAGGATATTTAATTTTTTAACAGTTTTAGATTATATTCAAGTTTACCGCAGGAAAACGGTTGTTTTAAACTAAAGTCATCAGATTTCAAACAAAATGTATGTTTCGGAAATTAATGATATTTTTAATACAATATTAAAGTTAAATTATTAATTCAAATTTAAGCCAATTCCCTTTTTTAAGTTTTCTCGAAATTGAGATTTTACAAGCATAAACAATTTCGCATTGTGTTAATGTTTTTTGTGGGAAATGGAAATTTCTATTTAAAAATTAGTCAAGGTAGGCGCCGATCACCTACAAAAAAGGGGTTCGTAGTCTATTACGGCGGCTTGATAGAAGATTTAAATTAAATAAAAAAATAAATAATAAATATTTTAATTTATTCAATTTATTTTAATTTTAGTTATTCAAGTCTTGCAAACCTACCCTTTCCATATCTTCCATCTCCTACCCCCCCTACTATTACTACTAATTACAAACAATTTTAGGTGACTTTGGTGTTTTACATCAAAAATTCATATTTTCAAACAAAAATCAGTATAAAATTAATAATATTTAGAATCTCTTAAAAATTCTGGATTATGCTACTGTTTTTCTTTGGAAATTAGAATTTTTAATTTTTTTTCTTTTAATCAAACAAATTTTCAAAGAAGTTTCACAACTTTTAAACAGTTTTAGGTAATGTTTGTCTTTTATACCAGACATTGGTACTTTTGATAAAAAATCACTGGATTTCAAAGAAGATAAGAAACTTTTAAAAAATTATTGGTTATGCTTGTGTTTTGCACTCAAAATCGTTACAGATTTTGAAGAATATTCAAAATTTTTGGACAATTTTAGCTTATATTAACATTTTTACTGGAAATCGATTATCATACGAAGACCATTAGATTTAAAGGATTTACAATATGAAACAACATTATATATTAAAAAATATTTGCAATATTTGAACATTAATAGGGTATGTTAACGTTTTCCACCGGAAATATTATTTTAAACAAAGATCATTTGACTTCAAAAATTCAACTTACAATTTTGAACAACTTTAGGTAATTTTACTGTTTCTTGTCGAAAATTAGTATTTCTGAACAAAAATATAACGATTTGATTGTTTATATATTGTACAAAAATATTATATTTATATACATATTCCTTTCAAAACAATTGCCGTTGGTTTCGTCTTTAATTAATTCAGACAATCACAGAAAAAACAGAAGATAAACTTTACATTGATTTCCGAAGAAAGATTCTTTGCAACAAAAATTAACTTCACAGTGATGAACATTACACAAATATCGGTTAAACTTTTTTTTTTTTGTTTTTCCATGACAAACACATGTATTTTGCAAGACGCGAAGTTGGCTGAACAAAATTTTATCGTTCTAAAAAATTTCCTGCAACAAATTTTATTCTTAGTTTTTTCCGTGATAGCGATACTATGAAGTACATAAATTATGTATCAATAATAATTTTATATTCTAATTTAGAAATTGCGTGAGATAAAAAAAAACAATCGCGCGCATAACGCGTGTGTTGGTTTTCTGGTGATGTAAAAATATGAGATCATATTTCCCATTTCTGCCAAAAAGTGAGTCAATCTTAAAGGCAATATTTTTTCGAAACTTTTATCAATGATGTTGGTGATGTGTTATAATTAAGTGAGTAGCAGAATACTTGCTTGTTTAAGCTATTAATCCTCGAAGGTAAATAATTAACGTTCAGCTGCGAGCTGTCTCGTGCAGCTGTTGGTCTGGCAAGGCAGATTAGCGGTACACGGGAATCTAATTTGAATGTAATCGAAGGGTTTCAAAAAACCCGCTTTGTTTTACGTATTTGCACATCCAGAATGTTTCCCGTTTTTCACACATAATATAAGTCGACATCAGACACATCAACGTTCAACGCATTACTTTTCAGACACAGTTCGTTTGCCGATACATATACAGTTATTTAAAAAAGCAACCATTCCTCATTTTATTGACACTTTCATACTTTTTACCTAAAAAACTTTAATTAAGTTTCCTGTAATGTATTTTACAATATTCTAATAAATATTTTTTCGACCTGTGTATACTATTATAGAAATTTAACGTCTGGAAAACAACAAATTGGAATTCTTTCCGACTTCTTCACAAATATTTAATCAGAATTGTAGAATAATGATTTGGAATTGGACAGACTTGTTCTTTAGATTACCTTTTACATTTATAAAAATATCTATAAAAGGTCTCAAAAATATTAAGGATCAACACATATACCAAAAAATGTAAATAGTATCATAATGAGAAATTTCAAATTCATATCTACATTTTCGATTAATATTAGCTTACGATAGAAATATTTTCTAGTAGTTTCCTATCAAAAATTTCCCTGGTGAGGAAGCCTAAAAGAATTCGAAACATGCTGATGGTAGTATAAAAAAGACAGATAAATAATAAAGAAGAGAGAGCGAGGTAGTTCGATTGTCTTTTTTCTTCTTTTCTTTCTCTTTTTTATGAAATGACTGCCTCTAATGAGCCGATTTCTTTGTTGTTTAGAAACATACTTTTTTCAATTTCAACTCCTTTCGTGTAATTATGACACACAAATTAACATTCTTGAATATAAGTTTTAAAAAGAAAATCATTTTTTGAAACATACTTCTTTTTTAAGCTTTCTTGTGGAATTTTGTTACACAATTCGACTTTCTTAAGTTTATGCTTTTTAAAAAAATTTCCTCCCAGGAATGCAATAAAGAGAGGTCTTAAGTCAACCTTGTTAAAGTTATCTAGATCTCGGTTCCTTGTGTCTTTTTTAAAAGTTCGGTTCTTTGTTCCGTATCCAAACTTCTGTTCTTGCTTAACTCTAAAAAGAATAATTTGTAAGAAAATCATCATATTTTTCGGAACCAATATCAGATAAATATGGAGGAGAAAGTATAAATAGACGATCATAAGATTGTCTCGAGTGTTCATTTTTGGAAAAAAGATCGACCTGTATGATGCAGAAACATGTTGATATTCAAATGGGATTAACTACCCGAAAAATAAAAAGAATTTATTACTCATATAAGGTAAAAATAATTATATTTAAAAAAATAAAATATACTGTTAAAAAAATGATTCTTGTTGATTTTCATTTATTATTTTTTCATGTCTAAAAAGTCTAATGTCTAGCATTATTCTATGAGAAGATAGCTTTAAATAATAATCAATTGTTTTAAATAACTATGTTTCTCAACTTGCATCAATTATTACCTCACTAAATGAAAAGTGGGCAAAAAATTAAAAATTTCGGAAAGAAACCGCAACTATCTGGCATTCATATAGGAGAAGATAGTTATAAACAATAATAATATGTTTCAACAATTATGTTTCCTAAATTGCATTAATTATTACCTCACTCCGAGTGCAAAAAAAAAAAAATTGATTAGCATTTCGAACTCGAAAGTTCATTGCCTCACTACCCGATTCGGTTCTAAGTGGATAAATACTACCAGGGTGGGTCCACCACACCCACGACGGGTCAACAACACGCAGTATTCCCCGAACGGTCACCCATCCAAGTACTAACCGCGCCCAACACTGCTTAACTTCAGTGATCTAACGGGAACTGGTGTTTTCAGCGTGGTATCGCCGTTGACTGAGTGCAAAACAACAAAAAAATGCAAAATTCAGAAAAAGCTGCAACTATCTAGCGATAATATAGGAGAAGATAGCTATAAACAATAATTATTAGTTTAAACGATTATGTTTGCTGAATTCAATTGATTATTATACCTCACACCAATTGAAAAGAGGATAAAAGGGTGAAAATTGTAGTAAAAAGCTGCAACTTTTTAGCAATATTATAAGAGAAAATTGTGATAAATAATAATAAATTGTTTGAACAATTATTCATGGTGAATTTAATTAATTATTGGTTCGCTCTAACTGAAAAGTTGATAATAAGTTGAAAAACTCGAAAAAAACGCGACTTTCTAATTCTATTCTGGGAGAAAATTGCTAAGAAATATAAAAAATTATTTAAAAATTCTATATAAACATCTATTTATAAGTACACTGGGATTTTTTAGAAAATTCAGTTTGAAAATTCTCAGAAAAACCGCCGCCTTTTATTAAAATATAGATTTTATATGTATGTTGTGAAAAAAGTGTCTCTAGTTCTGCTAGGATTTGAACCCAGTTCTTCTGATTGTGGTCTGCAAATTTATGCTTTTTCAATTATCAACGTTCGTTGATTTTCTTTTCTTTGAATTTATTTAATTTGGTATTCGTCAAAAATTGAAGTTTTGAATCATGCCTACTTTCAAATTCAAATTGTTTTGAATGCATTTTAAAAAGATTTTTTAATTTCATAACTAATTAATTATAATTTTGTTCATTTTTAATATTTTCAGTTTGTTTAATTTTTTAAGCGTTTGGATTGAAATTGTTCAATTTGAAATTTTTGAATTTATAATTCGCCCAACAATACAAAACTTAATTTATTTTATTTTAAATATAATTCACTTTCAGAAAATATAAATTTTATGAATTATAATCCATTCAATTATCTTTTACAGAAACGTCCGCCATTTGAAATTCTTAAATTTTTATATTTAAAAATTTTCACTTTTCAAATTTCAAAAATATTCTAATTTTTTAATTAAAATTCTTTTGATTAGAACATTCTTTACTCTTCGGATTGTTGAACTTCATTGTTGAATCACGAATAATTTTTTTTAAATTCTTACATTTTAAAGGTGTGCCATTCAGAAAACATCAGAAATGTGGAACTTCAAAACATATACTTTTGGAAATGCGATCACGGCTCATCATGATAGGAAGGACGTTTTAAAAATAACTAAAAAAAGTTTCAAGTATTTTGTTAATGATCTTAGTTTCATATGGAACGATTTCTAGTGTTTAATTTTAAATCTTTCAATTTTAAACGCTAAAACATAATTTTTATTTTAAATTGTCACATTTTAATAGATATCTGCTTAGAATATTTCACAATTAAGTACTTTACCAAACGGTTATTTTCATTTTAAGTGGGTCTCAAATAAAAATTCAGATCGCTCGAAAATATACGGTTTAACTCGGTCAATAGTTTTCAATTCATCCAATTTGCTCGAGTGTCGTTTTAAAGCGATTTGAATAATTTATTCAATTAAAATGGATTTATTTTATTTTAAAGAATATTGATTAAAATTGTTCACACTTGAATCGCAGCAATTAAAAATGGCACAATTTTTTTAATGTGATATTTCATTATACCAACTAGGAATTCATTAATCAGTAAAAATACGAGACTACATAAAATTAAGTTTAAATATATCTTCTCTGCTAAAATATAAGGTAGAAGAAAGTGATTTAGTAAGTTCGTTTAATCAAAATGTTTCTGATACTGCTATCTAATGTGCATTAATAGGAATTGAGTATCACAGGTATAGCAGATGAAGTAATATTTATGCAATTACTTAGCACATATTTATCGCTTCGAGCTTTTTGTCTTTTAATTTACCTAGTCTCCACAAGCAATAACTTTTTTCTTTCTAAATAATTTAGACAGCAATCCATCAGCTGTAAATCAATTTATCAAGAGACCTACAAGTATTTTTTCAAAGCCCAATTCTATCCATTAATTACATTACGAATTAATTCGTAAACAGTTTTTACCAACAGAAAGAATGCTAAGTTCGAAAAAGCGGAGGCAGTAAAAATTGGTAACATCAAAGGGGTTGAAAGTCAATGAAAAAAACGGACCTAAAAGGAGCAACCTGATTAAAACCTTTTTACCTGCTTTTAAAAAAAATACGTTTCGAAATGGTAGCTAGGCACTTAGAGACTAACGGGATATTCTAGGGAAAATGTACAACAGCCGAGCTTTCATGTCGTGTAATAAAATCGCTCACTTCCGATACAAATAAATAAGAAAAAAAGCACCGTTTCTAAATTTTTAATTGATAAATTATTTAGTTGAAAGATTTTATTTTCCACCAACTCTTTTTACGAATCGCTTCTTATAATTTTTTTAAATTCTGAGACTTTAATGAACGAGACCTCACTTTTCTACAACTTAGCCAAACTCAATAAACAAATTAGTTAAAGTAAGCGACATGCGCCTACAAAAACCTGTTAAGATGTTAATTATGTCGTTCATCCATCCCCCCCCCCCTCATAATTTCTCATCCCTATTCCCCTACTCTCCTACATTCCCATACATCCCCTCCCACACTTTAACCTTCGCTTCCCTTCCCTTCTCCAACTTCTTCCTTATATACTTGCTTCCTCACACACACGTTTCCCCTCACATACCCTATCCCCAAAATTTCCCCCCACTTTTCTTCCCTTCATTTTCCATACTTCCCCCCCTTCATTTCCCTTCATTTTCCATCACTTCCCCTGCCGAATTTTCCCTACTTCCCCTGCCTTCATTTCCCTTCACTTCCCTTCCCATCGTTGCTCCGCACTTCTGCTCCCATTATTTTCGCTTACATCCCCTCCTCTCACTCCACCCTCATTTTCCCTACCTTCCATCCTCTCATTACCCCTTAATTTACCTACTTGGAAAAAAGTACAACGACAGATGGACGGACAGACACACGACCGAAGCTAGAAGGGTTTCTGCTCGGGCTTTCAAAATTATAACCAATTAGTCAAATATGGCACCATGCGTCTACGAAATAGGGTTTTTTCACCTATTAAGACGTCAATTACGTCTTTCATATCTCCTTCCACCCGATACACCTCTTCCCCTCTCTCTTATATTATTCTATCCTATCCTGTCCTATCTGATCTGATCCGATCCCATCCGATCCTATCTTATCATTCCCTCTCCTCCTCTCACATACACTTCCCTTCATATTCCCCTAATTCCTCACACATCCCACCCTGCACTCCCTTCTCCTTATCATCCTCCCCCGCCTTCCTGCTCACAATCTCCGCCACTACTTCAAACCCTCCTTATTTTACTAACCCTACTACCCCTCTGTAAATGCTACTTCCGCAAACATCACTTACATAAATAAATTTGATAAACAATACAAATTTTCGCCAATAAAATAAATTGTATTGAAAAATACAGATTTTTGTTAATTTTCCGACAGGCAGATTTCGTTTTTTCAACGGAATGAACTGCAAATAATTTGGTCGCATAAATTTTGCTTCCTCATAGAGGGAGGTTTGTAATTACCAAAATTTTCAAATATAATTTTTTGACATATGATATAATTCGACCCCAGGTGCTCGAAAATAAAATTTAGAAAAAAATGTCCAGTGGGTGTGTATGTGTGTGTTTGTAACTTTTTTCTTTTCACCGTATCTCGAAAAGTAAAAGAGCTACGATCATGAAATTTGGATGAAGTGTAGCTCCGATTGATATCCAGGATACAACAATATGATATCTAGCGTATTTGTTCGATCCTTGAGACGCATTGATTGACCTGTTGATGAACCTTTTATGACCCACCAGTACCGATTTATGAAGTTTCAAAAAATGGTTCATTCTGCTTATATAAGAAAAACTTTTTTGATATTAAAAATATGACAATATTACATGTACAGTATTTGTTCCCGTCCTTGAGACGCATCGATTGACCTATTGGTGAACCTTTTATGACCGACCATTGCCGATTTATGAAGTTTAAAAAAATGTGTGTATTCTGTTTATATGAGAAAAGCTTTGTCCATATTATGAGTGCTATAGTACTCTATCTTACATGTTTGTTCGCATCTTCAAGACGCATCGATTGCCAAAATTAAGAACTTCTCATGATCTACCATAGCCTACCAATATCGTTTTTAAATTTTTCAACCAAAATAGTTTTCCTGGTTTACAAAAGGATTTTTTTATGCTGGGAATATAACAGTACTGCATTTGATGTAATTGTGAGCGTCTTCGATACGCGCGGATTGATCTTTTGACGAACTTTCGAAGACCATGAGTGATTAATCAATAGCTGCTCAGAAAGTTTCAAGAAAAGTTACATTGTTTCTATGAGGTTTTCATTTGAAATATAAGACTACGTTAGGTTAAAAAATTGCTCATTATAACAGAACACATGAATTGACATTTTGGTCGGCTCTCTGATTCTCTGGAAATAAAGTTTTAGGAAAGACAGAAAAATAAGCTTGAAAAATATTGATAGTGTCCATTTTTCATATTGTTAGGGAAAACCTGCTTCTATAAGGAAGCAAATTTATTTGATACTTATGAGGAAGAAAAATGCTCATAAAATGAGCACAAATAAATACACTCATAGTGATTGACGGTCGATTTAGTAAGAAAGCGACACACCTCTGTTCAAAAGTATTCAAGTTGTGACTTTGTTTAAAAAATTGTTTATAAAATCAAAAACCATTGTTCTTTGATAAAGTATCATGGGTTCATATCGTCTCACATGCGGCAAGTCTCTCTGCGGCAAGTCACACTTTCGGCATGTCACTTCTGCGGCATCTCTATCTAGCGGCTTTTCTTCCACGCGGCATTTCTAACAGTAAAAGTTGCATTTTTGCGGCATCTCACACCAGTGGCAAGTCTTTCAGTGGCATCTCCCCTCTGCAAAAAATTTTTCAACTCCAAATAAAAATAGCGAAATTGTGGCAAGTCTCCTAGGACTAATGGTAACATCTGCGGCATCTCCTACCCGCGGCAAGTCTCCCAAGCGGCATCCCCCACCCAAGAAAATTTTCTAAGTAGTTGTAAGGAAGGCAAAACTGTGGCAAGCCTCGCCAGCGGCATCTATCGCCCAAGAAAATTTTCTGAGTAGTTGTAAAGATGGCAAAACAATGGCAAGTCTCCCTAGCGGCATCTTTCCCCCAAGAAAATTTTATAAGTAGTTGTAAAGATGGCAAGACTGCGGCAAGACTCCCCATCAGCCTCTCTCCTCCAAGAAGACTTTCTAAGTAGTTATAAAGATGGCAAAACTGCGGCAAGTCTCCCCAGCGGCATCTATCGCTTAAGGCAATTTCCTAAGTAGTTTAGAAGATGGTAAAACTGCGGCAAGTCTCCCCAGCGGCATCTATCGCTCAAAACAATTTTCTAAGTGGTTTAGAAGATGCTAAAACTGCGGCAAGTCTCCCTAGCGGCATCTCTCGCCCAAGAAAAATTTCTTGGTTATAAAGAGGCAAAACTGCGGCAAGTCTCCCCAGAGCTAATTACTATTTAATCTGCAGTATCACTTCCCTATGATTTCAAGGTAAGTTATTATGTGCATACTTAAAATATTAGTTTGTAAAACTTGGGAAATTCTAAAACCGTGCAAGCCCTCAATAGATACAAATTAACCTAATAATAATATTCAATTTTGTAAAATTGAAGGAACAAAAGTAAATCACTGTAGTCTTTAGGTATTAGATATTCACTTATTCGTACATAAGGACTCCAGTATGAGGCCGACTGATTTAGTTCTTCCTAGAACTGCTCGCCCACGCAGTTTCTCCGCGCACGAGGAGTGTTAACAAAGCGTTGCAACCACGCAACATTCGTTCAGCGACGAATTTAGTGCATCAGGAAGGTGAGGTTTGGGTGGAAAAATTTCCTGCAAAACATATTCCTTTTTTTGTAGATTGCGCTTTCAATGAATAATAACATTTGCCGCAGTTTTGCCATCTTTGAAACTATTTAGAATTATTTCTTGGGCGAGAGATGCCGCTGGGGAGACTTGCTGCAGTTTTGCCATCATCAAAACTACTCAGAATATTTTCTTGGGCAAGAGATGCTGCTAGTGAGAGATGCCGCTGATATGACAATTATTCATGGAAGACTTGCCGCAGATGTGACAATTACTCCTGTGAGACTTGCCGCAGTTTTTCCACTTGGATGCGGACTTGAAAATTTTGTTCGAATGAGAGATGCCGGTGGGGACACTTGCCGTGGGTGAGAGATGCCGCAGATGTGACTTTGTGGGATACTTTCTGCAGTTTTACCTCTTTATAACTAAAAAAATGTTCTTAGGTGAGAGATGCCGCTGGAGAGACTTGCCGCAGTTTTGCCATCTACAACACTACCTAGAATATTCTCTTGGGCTAGAGATGCCGCTGGGGAGACTTGCCGCAGTGTTACCATCTTCAAAACTACATAGAAAATTTTCATTGGGGAGAGATGCTGCTGGGGAGACTTGCCGCAGTTTTGCCATCTTTGCAACTACTTATAAAATGTTCTTGGGGGATAGATGCCGCTGGGGAGACTTGCCGCTGGTGAGAGATGCCGCAGATGTTACAATTCATCCTAGGAGACTTACCGTAGATGTGACAATTATTCCTATGAGACTTGCCGCAGTTTTGCCACTTTGATGTGGACTAGAAAATGTTTCCCGGTCGAGAGATGCCGTTGGGGAGACTTGCAGTGGGTGAAAGATGCCGCAGATGTAACAATAAATCCTGGGAGACTTGCCGCCGTTTTGCCACTGGTGAGAGATGCCGCGAAAATGTCAATTTCGCTCTGAGAAATGCCGCGCGGGAGAGGAGCCGCTTGGTAGAGATGCCGCAGTTGTGACATGCCAGAGATGTGACATGCCGTATATGTGACATGCAGCATTTGTGGCATTCCGCAGATGTGACATGGCGCAGGTGTGACTTGCCGCAGAGAGACTTGCCGCATATGAGATAATATGGACCCAAGTATCATAAGGCAAGGATTTTTTTAACTTATTTAGAGTTAATTCCGTTTAAAAAAAAACGAAATCTGCAGCTTGTTTATTGACGGAAATTTGTATTTATTCATTAAATTTATTTGAACAATTGATGATTGCTACTAGGTATTGAAAAATCGTGTATATCATTTATTGCCGACAAATTTTTGATGAATTTTTTTAAAAGTGCGAAGTGTAATAAAAAATAGTTCAAAGCGTGAAATGACTAATGCATGGATTTCTTTATTAAATTTGTTCATAAAATAACCAATTACTTTGGATTTTGAATGAATGGTAACTAAGCATAGTTTTTACATAAATTCCGAACAAAAAGTTGCAAAATAAAGTCTCCAAGTATTTTTAATCTTGAGTTAGCCCTTCCACTCATTAATATGTTAATATAGTGATGAACATTTTTTTTCTAAGTAACTTACTGATTATTATTTTAAAGGAGTTTCTTTAATGGTTTTATGATGTTGTACATAAATATAAGTAGTCAAATCTCCTCCTCCTATACCTTCCTCCCCTGCTCCCCCTACTTCACTTTCTTTCGCCTACTTCCCTCCCTGACCCATAATTCTCACCTCCCCCTCCCTACACTATTCCTACCATTCCACCCCTAACTTCTTCTTCACTTCCCTTCCATACTTCTTCATCCTTTTCTTCCCCCACTACTTCTCTTTACCCCTGACTTCACTAATCTTACTTCCTGTTCTCAAACCATCCTTATCTACTTCCCGCCCACACTTACTTATCATCGCTACCTTCGCCCCTGCTTACCTTAATTCCCCTCCTTCCCCAACTTTCTCCTACTATCCCACCCCCTTCCACTTCCCTTCCATACATCTAACTCCTCTACTTCCCCTACCATCCATATCCACCCCTCGCTTTCCTGATCCTACACTTCCTTTCCCTCGCTGCCCCACACTGATCACTTTCACTTTCCTACTATTACTCCTATCAGTTCCATTTCACTTCTCACTTTTACTTCTCTACTAGCACACCCATCTCTTCATCTACCCTCACTTCCCTACTTCTCTTCCCCCAATACTTCTCCCTTACTTCCCAACCTGCCCTTGCAGTACCACCCCTTACGTCCCCTTTCCCTTCAACCATGGTGAACTCTCGAACCTTAAAAATCCCCAAAAAATCTATTGGGAACGCTCGCGCCCCTAACTTTATAGTACACTTGGATTTGGTATCTCTAAGATGGAAACTTGTCATTTTAACATCTCGAAATTATTTATCAAGCATATAGTTGCTTTTATAAAAAATGAAAGTAGACTCATCCAATATAATTTTGTTCATAAACGGGTCACATTGTGACGGTTCTAGAGAGAGTTTTTATAATTGCGAAATTGCAAAATTGCGAACGAGTTGTGCGATTTTGTGTCGCGCTAACGAAGGCAGGCGTTAGTTACTAACGAATAACAATTTATCTTGATGAAAGGATAAGATAAGATCTACTATAAGAATGTTCGCGCTAGACGCTGCGTTGTTCGATTACAATCGGTACAAGCATCTTAGCTGCCTCTCTCTTTCTCACTCTCTCTTTCTCTCTCTCTCTCTCTGACTTCTCTTTTGCTCTTTATCCTTGATTCTTGCTTCTTGGTTCTTGCTTCTTGGCTCTGGCAAGGCAAAAGATAACGAGCTGAAGGGTTGCAAAGAGATCCCATAGGGAATTCGTATATAGGGGGACGTGTGAACGGTCAGGGAGTTTGAAAAAGCACAAAAGAGAATACGTAACATCTACTTCTAAGAGAAGTTTGTACGAGATGCGCGCATTTTTTTAATTTTAAATATCCATCATGGCCCCGGAGCATATTTGCCCTGTGAGCGGCGAACCGACCGCGTTTGTGAATGCTAATTAGTTGCATGCTGCGCGGGTCCTTCTTCCACCATCGCATCGTGCAGTTTCGCCCCGGGGGCCATGCATCACGAAGAGATGTGTTTACGCGACCTTTGATTCCCTCTCTGATTTCGACTAAATGCGAATCGCTTCTCTTCTAAGCCTTCTCTATAAACTGATGCTGCCATAGGCACCAAAGGACGAAAAGTATTCTTTTTTTACCACCAACGAAAAGGCAACTTGATTCAGGATAATAAATTACACTAGTCGTCTTTACTACTTTTGTTTCAGAGGAATCCAATTAAGTAATTATTTATGATGGCTTGGATCGCAGTTTCGCGAAACTTGATATATTTAAATGATGTAAGAAAATAATGCTAAATATGTATAATGCGAAGTGTAAGAGGGAATTTTAATTGCAAGTAATGTCATGATAATTCGAATACTTGGAATAGTCTTGAAGCCTCCTAGTGTCATCTTTAAATTGAGGTGACAGATTCTCCGGATTTTTTATCGCATTACCCCGGATTACCTCTATATACAGATTTGCTTTAGATTACCTAAAATTACAAAGCAGTTGGATTTTTAAATAAAAAAAATAAATTTTCAACCAAACAGTTGAAGTTTCAACCAAGAAAGATCAATTACCCCCTAAAACCGAAATGGTTGAAATTTAAAAAAAAAATTTAATTTTCAACAATATATAGTTGAATTTTCAACCCAAAGAAATGAAGTTTCTACCAAATAATGGAATTTGCAACCCGAAAAGATCAATTTTACACCAAATTGTTGAATTTTCAACCAAAAACCTAAAAAAGTTGAGATTTCAATTGAAAAAATTAATTTTTAACCAAACAAAAAAATTCAAAGAGATAGCTAACAACGCCATTTTCATCTAAAATTTAAAAATCAAGAATCTTTAAACAGAATCCTGAATTTTTAAGAAAGTAGTTCAACCAAGTAGGTGATCAACCAAAGAAATGAATTTCCTACCAAAATAGTGAAATTTTCAATTTTGAACTAATATTGGAATAGCTACATTTTCAGTTAATAAAGTTAATTTTCAAGAACAAACAAAAGAAAAATCAACAAATCACTTGAAAACTATTCACTTGTACTACAGGTGGATTAACCTATATTACAAGTGGATACCTTGGATTACCCGAATCACTCCAATTTATTTGGATTTACAAGTTGATTATTAATCCCCAGCAATTATTATTAATTTAAACTTAAAAATGACTTTCTCTTGATTTTAACTGAATTACAAGTGGATTACTCCTGATTATAAGAGAATTACTCAGAATTACTTGAATTACTCAGGATTACACTGGAATAGGCGGATTACACGGCATTCTTCTTTTTACACCGAATAACCAGTTCGGATTACCGTGCGCATATTTCACTCCGACTAAGCTCACTAAACAAAAAATACTTATTTAACAACAAAATTTTGAATTTTTTGTCTCACTTTTCATTTATAAAATTTATGTTAAGACTTTCAAGATTATTAAAACTGATCGTAAATCAATTGAATAACAACCTTAAAATAATGTCCAGTGGATAACAGTAAGACAAAAATTCTTTATAGTTTTATAAACAAGCTAATGAACAATTTTTATTTCTTCGTGATTTGCAATGATTAGCTAATTACATCCATGGCTTTCATGTGAAATATGACAGATATTAATATGTGCTTACAATTATTCAATAATAGCCTTATAACAATTTTTATAAACAAATGAAAATTTGAAGTACTTTTCCGTGAATAGGTTTCCTTTTTTTTGGAATTAACACGAAATATTTTTTTTTCATCTTTATAAACAAATGCTCACTCCTTGGAGACTGTCATAGTCTCAGCCATTTTTGACAGCTGTTTCGCCTTTCTAGATTCTGGTTTTCTATAACTGCTTATCAAAGTGTTGCAAAGTGCATTTGTTTATCAAATTTGTTGATATAATTACCAATTTTTTGTTAGATTCTGCAAAAACAAAATTAAATCTATTAATAAAAAAATAGCCGAAAGATACATTTCTTTATCAAAATTGTTCATATATAACTGACAGCTTTTGTCACTATAAAAAATATTACAGTGAGGAGTCTTTGGCAAGACATTTCGAGTTGATTCCATAAAAAAGTGAAGCCTATATTCATTCAAAAATAGTACAAATGTGCATTTGTTTATAATAATTCTTTACATAATTAACAGTTTTTGTCACTGTTACATATATATGAAAGCAAGAAGTCTATTTCGCTATACATTTCGAGTTGATTTCGCAAAAAATGAAGCCTATTCTTGACAAAAATGGTGAAAATGTGCACTTGCTTAGAAAAATTGTTTGAATAATTAGTAAACAGCAGCTATTATTAACTAATTGTGAATACGCATTAATTATTTAATTAATTTTTAATCATTATAAACAAAGTTTTTTCTTACTCTAGCCTACTGGACATTATTTTCAGTAAGTTCTTACATTAATTTATGATACGTTTTATTGCATTTGAAAGACTTAGAAGAAATGCTATAACTGAAAAGTTATACAAAAAAAATTGAACTCCAATGGCCATTTATTTTTGAATCTAAAGAAAAAAGTACAGAACAAAAATGTAGTAAAGTTAAAGAATATGAAATTAATAAAAATATTATCTTATATTTCGGAAATTAATGTTTAAATTCTTTAGAAATATGTGGATTCCCTAGAGTAGAATGCTTTTCAACTCTCAATGAAAATGAGAGTCGCCTGTAAGATGCTGGAAACATTAAATGAATCTTAAAATACCCTATGTAATTCAATGAGACAAATTCTTTAGAAATTAAGATAAATTGAGGTAATTCTTAATGTTGAATTAAAGTATTATACAAAAACTGGAATATTCTAAAGTTTAGTGAGCGTTTCTAATTTTCAGCAATGTATATATTAATAGAAACAAATGTACTAAAAATGTATTTTAGCAATGAGGAATAATTATTTTTATATTATTATATTCATGCAAATTAACCTTATATTTTGACAGCATCCTTTTTATTGTTCTTTATTTTTCAATATTTAGGAGAACCATTTGCAAATGAAAGTGAAATTTTCCGCCGGGATTCGAACCCACGAGTATCTTCTTACTGGAACATAAACCAAGCACGTTACTATCTAAGATAAGTTGCAAACTTGCAACCTGCCAAGTATTTTATTTTATTTTCTTAAAGCTCTGCATACAATTTTTACATCTTTCTAATAAGATTAGTTTTTAAGTTTTGCTTCAACTTTTTTTTGAGACTTTATATGTGAAAAAATAAAAAGTTTTTGATTTACATAAGATGGAGGCAAATTTAAATATGACTTTTGCTTTTCAGACTATTATGAGTTCTTAAGATTCCCTACAATTATGAACATTTAAAAAAGCAAAAATTAAACAGAAATCTTTGCCTCTCTAGATCTGAATGATTTAGTTAAAAATAATTAATTGTAAAGGAAAAACTTAATCACTGATTCAATTGATTCGTTTATATTTAACTAATTATTAGCTAGTATAGATTTGTAGACTGATCTGGAATCCTCGTGCTATTTATTTAAATAACACGTTCGTTCCGCAACACTGCTCCGACCCAGGTTGTTGATCAATCTCTCTAGCGATGACCCCAAGTAAAGAGCCTCACAAAGTCATCATGTGAAGCTCCCCACTCAGTGTTTTGCAGCCTATCATACACAGCAATTTCATGTTAATCGCGTTAATTTTACTCTTATCCTTTTCTTGATATGTCCAGATCTCGCTACTTTACAGCACAGTCGTTATAAATATAGAATTATTTATTGCCCTTTTGGCTTTACTTATATATTTTTACTTCTGATAATGGGCCCTGCTCTACCGATAACCTTCCCCTCGATTATACGCCTATTCAACTCCCCATCTATCTTTCCGTCACTAGTGAACAGGCTACCAAGATATACGTACTTATCAATTTGTTCTAGTCTCTCATCATTTAGGACAATTTCACACATTGTTTTCTCATACTTTCCTTTAAACACCATAATTTTTGTTTTATTTACGTTAATTTTGAGGCTCATTTTCTTTATGCTTGTGTTCAGTTTGCTCAACATTATTTGCAAGTCTTCGATTGAATCTGCCATAAAAACCCTATCATCTGCAAGCGCTAACCCACGTACCCTCATTGTCCCGAGATCGACACCTTCTTCGTTGAAGAGGGCCATTCTGAAACATTTGTCCATGAATATAATAAATACCCACGAGGACATAACGTATCCTTGTCTAACACCTCGCCTATTATCGAACCAGTCACTCAGTTTCGTATTTACCCTTACACTCGCTTTATTACCTATATATATTGTTTTTATTGCTTGTAGGGGCCATCCATCGACTCCGTACTCTTTAAGGACTTCCCAAAGCTTCTTTCTATCCACCTTGCCAACCGCTTTTTTTAGTCAACAAATTCTTAGTTTATATTATTCAACCTTAGTGACATTTGTTCACTAATGTTTCAAAAACTTCTTCTACTAAAAATTAATTGTATTAGGTGCGCAAATAAGTTCTCGCTGTTTTTTTTCATGAAAATGCACCTTTAGTGTGAAAAAATGGTTATAATTGAATCCTTTAAAGTATTGCCCATCGTTAGCTACCAATTTTTTCCATCGTTCTGGTAGAGCTCGAATACCGTTGCGGTAGATTGTTTATCTTTTGAGGCTCTCCACGAATCAAACCATTTTTGGATGTCTTCATATGAGCGGAACTGCTGATCAACCAGACCATGTGCCATCGACCGTAACAAGTAATAATCGGACGGCGCAATATCTGGGAAATACGGCGGGTTGGGTAGAACTTCCCATTTGAGCGGTTGCAGGTAGGTTTTAACGTGTTTGGCAACGTGAGGCCGAACGTTGTCAAGCTATAGAATCACTTTTTCGGGCATCTGCTCATATTGTGGCCGTTTTTCACGCAATGCTCAGTTCAAGCCGCTTCAGCCGCCGTTTTCTTCAAATGAAACAAGAAAATCAACATTTCCCGCAAATGACGATTATTTGGCACAAAATCAGACACTTTCACACAACCAAAAGTATGACGCCAAAACGAAGGTCACAAATGTATCACCACGGTTTGTTTACCACATGTCTAAGCTTGCTTTATGGTGTTTTGGATATGTCAAAATCGACCCGCAGTTACTGCTGGAGCCATCTATTGACAAACAGCGAGAATTTATTTGCGCATCTAATATTTCACTAAGATTAAGTTACAATTTGACTGATATTCAATTAATTTGAACTAATTGGCGAAATAAGAAGTTACCCATGATTTGACTAATAATTAGTTTTTAACGACATATAAACTTCACAAAGTGGCCGATAGAGGTATGGCGTTTTCCTGCACTCAGACAACGACTTTAAGATGTTGATTGTTGGATGTTTTAGCCAACGTTTGAACATTAATTTTTCTTCGTGCGGTTTGTGGCCCGACACCTATAGTCCGGGAGCCACCTGGCATTTTGAGTGACACATTTAAAGAAATCTGAGATTTTCAGCTTGTGTTCATTTCGTGTTGCTAATCAACGAAGTGAACGTCAGCTTCCATGGTAGCGGTGGTTGTTGCCGTGGCAGCCATCCACACACGTATGATTATAATTTTAAAAAAATATGAACAAAGCTAAAGCTTTGTTTGTACGTTCATTATGATGTAAACAAACGGGAAAAAAGTAGTTAGCTGACTTGATGGTGGGGGTTTATACGTCAGCTTCCCGTCCATACATGCGAAAAATATGAGCTGAATAAAATTATACTAAGAAACCTGAAATTTGGGAAAGTAATAGACGACTTTAACAGTTTCACGAAAAAAATTGTTCGCTAGGTTTTTCGCGGTGGAAAAGTGCTCAGCTGATGACTTAAAGATACGGCTCATCGCTATGCACTTTTCCACTGCGAAAAGCTCAGCGGACAATTTTTTTCGTGTAGATGTTACAGATAACTATTAGTTTACGAAGTTTTAGCTTTCTTGGTTTCCGATATCTATTGATTTTTATTAATAAAACAGTGCGTATATGCACGCGGGCGTGTTTCGCCTATCTCACGGCATCAGCTGCTTCTCTCTCACGCTAAATTATGCAATTGATTATATTCAAATAAGTATTTATATTTAACGCATTTATTGAGCAAAATAATTTTAATGTTTATTATTTATATTTTTATTTATACGTATTTACTGCCGATATTGTCATGTATACATATTTAAAGGTACAATTGAGCGTCAGAGATAAGCAGCCGAGTGAGCTTGGTGCAGCGAGCTCGCGCGCATATACTCACTATTTTATCAATAAAAATCAATAGATTTGGGAAACCAAGAAAGCTGAAACTTCGTAAACTAATATTTAACTTTAAAAGTTTAACGAAAAAAATCGTCCGTTGAGCTTTACGCAGTGGAAAAGTGCTCAGCTGATGCAGTGAAGGTTGCCACGTGCCCGCGCGCATAGCGATATGTCGTATCTTTAAGTCGTCGGCTGAGCACTTTTCCACCGCAAAAAACTTAGCGAACTATTTTTTTCGTTAAATTTTTAAAGTTAAGTATTACTTCCACCAATTTTAAGCTTTCTTAGTATAATTTAATTCAGCGCATATCTTTCGCATGTTTGGACTTGAAGCTGACGTACAACACCCCACCATAAAGTCAGCTGACTAATTTTTTCCGTTTATTTAAATCATAGTAAACGTACCAAGAAAGTCTCAGCTTTCTTCATATTTGTTTTTTTTTTATATTATAATTATACGTGTGTGGGAGGCTGCCGCGGCTACACCCACCGCAAATGCGCAAGCTGACGGTCACTTGGTTTCCTAGCAATACTAAATGAACCATAGAGTAAAATCTTAGCTTTCTTAGTTTTGGTCATAAAAAATGGCAGCTGGCTCCCGGTCTCTATCCGTGGATAGTGTAAATTATTTTGAAAAAGAAACTAAGCTTCAAACTGAGGCGAATAGAAGCAATCTGCGTATGAGTTTAAAATGAAGCAATCTCAATTATCTTTGTATGGAGTAATTTAATTTTTAAACACTTATAACTTATCGCGGTTTTCGCACCTTGAAGGTTCCGGCGCCCGATATTAATTACGAAAATCATCGCGTCGCACAACCAGTTACCTTAACGAGCAGATGACTAACAAGAGATCCCTATCTTTTCGCTGGCCCAGCTCAGAGGCCATAAACGCTCGACACATATATACTTTGTTTATGGCTGTGATATCCGCAGTTCGCAGCCGAAGACCATAAATTCGAAGGCAGTTAGTCCTCTAGGTAGGCGTTCATCCCTGTCCGACCCCTGACCGCGAGTCGCGAAACCCACGAGCAAAGTGAATACCAAGATTTTTTCTTCAGTTTAGCATCGGCCATACTTCTCAGACATTTTTATTCGAACCGGAGGCTGTCGAATAACAAGACCTGCGACTGCGCAATCCTCAACCCTTGTAGTTAGCATCACAATAAGACAATTTCTTCAGCAGAAATAAAGTTTTTCACGACCAAGTCATTCCAACTAGAGGGAGAATTTTATTATCGTGTTGGGTCTCCTCTTTCTGCATCGAAAAGGATGTAAAAATTCTGAGGTTTCTCTTTTGCCAAATAAAAAGAAAACTTCACTGCGGCTTATAGAGATTCCCAGGCAATATAAAATTCATGAGTAACTTTATAGTTTGAAGATATACTGTATTAAAACATCAAAAATGCAGGTGACCTACCAAATAATCCAAATTTCTGAAAGTCATTTAAATTTTGTCGATCTAATATCGGATTAGGGGCCGCCCATAAACTGCATTACAAATTTTAGGCGTTTCTATTAATGAATTAAAAATACTTTGAAATATTGAAATATCAGATTTCACAGTGCAAAATACTCTCAAAAAAGTGAAAATATGGCAATTTTTCAGAACAATAGGGGAATAAATTCTTTCAAGTCAAATTAATGTAAATAACATATTGAACGCTTTAAATTCCTAAGATTTCAAGTTGAAATAAATTACAGTTTCAAAAAGAAAATAGTTCAATTTTCAATCAAGAAAGATGAGTTTTCAACACAGGAAGATGACTTATCGGAAATAAAAGATTAATTTTCAATACAAAAGGACGAATTTTCAACAAAACAGTTGAATTTTCGACCCAAAAATATTTCTTTAACAAAGTGATTGAATTTTCAACAAAATAATTAAACTTTGAAAAAAATAGTTGAATTTGTAATCAAATTGATGAATTATCAATAAAGAAGATAGACTTTCTGCCAAAAGACGAATTTTCAAGAAAATATATAAATTTTCAACAAAATAGTTGAATTTTGAACTAAAAAACATACGTTTTCAACCAAAAATTACTTTTCAACAGCAAAAAAACAGCTAAATTCAAGGAAAAGAAACAATTTTTTGACAAAATAGTTGAATCCTCAACCAAATGGATGAATTTTCAATAAAGAAGATTACTTTTGTACCAAAAACAACGAATTTAGAACAAAATGTATGAATTGTCTTCCAAATACTTGCACTCTCAACTTATATAGATTTTCAACCAAAAATGGAATAGTTAAATTTTAAAATAAAAAAAAGGTTTATAGCTAAAACTAGAAGGAAATTTCAATAAAATAGTTAAATTTTCTACTGAGAAGGTGAATCTTACAAAAAAGGAATTTGTAATGAAGTTTTTGTTGTTGAATTTTGAACCAAAAATATCGATTTTTAATCAATAGTTAAATTATTATCAACCGAATTGATGAATTTTTTCAACAGGATGATTAATGTTCTACCAAAAAAGACAAATTTTCAAAAAAAGTGTTGAATTTCAAAGCCAAAATGGTGGAATTTTTGACCTAAGGTATGAATTTTCAACGAAAAGGTTCAATTTTAAACAAATAATTCAATTTTCTACCAAATAGTTGAATTTCGAACTAAAATGATGAATTTTCAACAAACAGAAAATACATTTTTGACAAAATAGTTCATCAAGTAGTACCAAAAAAAAGAAGAATCCTTAACAAAACATCTAATAGTTGATATTTCATCCAGAAAAGATTTTAATTTTAGTTTTAAAAAAATTAAAAGTCTAATTTTCAACAAAGTAGTTGAACTCTCAACTAAAACCGTGTTAGTTTTGACAAAAAAATTGAATTTTCAACTAAGAAGGATAAGTTTTCAACCAAATAGTTTAATGTTCTACAAAAAAAAGAAATTACAGAAATTTTCAACTAGAAACGATCAATTTTCAATCAAAAATAGAATAGTTACATTTTCAGTTTAAAAAAATAATTCTCAACCAACAAAATAATAATAATGTTTTACCACATAGTTTAATTTCCAACTAGAGATGTATTTTTAAATAAAATTATAAATCTTCATACAAAAATGGATTTTCAACAATAGTTCAACATCAATTTTAATTTTATACCAAAGACGACGAATTGTCAACAAAATACATAAATTTTTTATTTAAAAAGATCAATTTTCAACTAAAAATGTAATAGGTATATTTTCAGTAAACAAAAAATCATTTTCAACGACAAATGTAACGAATTTTTAACAAAATAAGTTCAATTTTGAACCACAGAAATGAATCACTAACCAAAAAATTAATTTTTAAGAAATTAGTTTCAATTTCAATTAAATAGTTGAATTTTTTTACCGAAAAAGATTACGTTGTAACAAAATAGTTGCAATTTCAACAACAACAAAAAAAAACTTGTCAACCAAATATGTAGAATTTTTATCCAAACGAAATAAATTCCGAACCAAAAATATAATATTAGACTTCTCAACCAAAAAAGAAAAAGAACTTTTAACCAAAACTGGTTCGCATTTAGACGAAAACCCGAGACAAAGGGGAAGTATCTTGAAAACAAGGAAAAAAAGAATTCTTGACAAAAGGGGGAAAGAGGGGAATGAGTATAAAATCTGAAATATGATTGAACTTTTCGAAAAATTCGGAATCTCTGTTAATAACGTAGTTTATGAAAGGCCCCTTAGCCAAAAACGACCCTAACTATTGAAAAGATCGACTCTGAAAATTATATAAAAGCAAAAACAATAAACAATGTGCAAAGGATAAAGGAGGAGAGGATTAAGCTTCGTGAAGGTGATCAATGAAAAAAGTGGCTGAAGATAAATAATAATAAAATGTATTAAAAATCGTATACAATTTTGATTCTCGTACGTGGTCGACGAACAATTACTTTTAAGGCTATGGCAACATAAATAATTATTATTATTACAAAAAGACGACTGACTTCGGAACCAGGCAGTCTTGAGACCATCGATCATCCTCGCGAAAAAAACGTAAAAGCGAGACGAGGGACATGCGATACCTTTAGCTTATTACTTACAGTACAAGACTTAGAAAAATGAGGCATAAAGGAAAGAAATGTAATCTCAAGAAAGAAAAAAAGAAAAGAAAAAAAATCAATTTCGCAGCAGACAGAAACCAATTAAATTTACAAGGATTTGGAGACTCTTTCGTATATTCTTCATTTTATTGACAATCATCGTGACAAAGAAATTTATTCGCAAATACACAGTCCTTATAAAAGTTTCCCTCGTTTCTCGACGTTGCGTCCTTCCGCTTATTCTCATTAGCATTAATTTACCGTGTACTCCTTAATTTAAATGCGTAGAACGATTCGATGCACTTCACGTCATACGTCAAGTTACTTGTTACTTTCGATGCAAAGTAACATTGATCGCTAGTTACAGTTCTTTTTTTTTACGTGATATGTGAAACTAACTTTTTACTCTTCCTAACTTACATTTTATATGTGTACGTCTGTTTGGCAGAGGGGCCCGTCTCAAAGTCAAGACGGTTGCGTTAAGTTGCTTGAGGCAGTTTTCGTTTTTTTCAAGTCTTTCGACAATTTCTCTCGCCCATGTACATTGTACACTGCACCTCGAAACAGAACAGCGCGTTGTGCTTAAAAATGGTTTCTGTTCACATATGAATTTTCAAAAAGTTTTTTTGGATTCAGATCGCAATTTAGAATTTGGCAAACGCGCCTATTAACTCTTCTCTTTTCGCACATTTATTTATTTATATATATATAATATATATTTATATATTTATCTATTATATATAATTATGTATCTGTAACCGCGTTGTTAAAGAACTACTTGAAGTTGCGTCCACATCACAGAAATGTGGACAATAGAAATAACAAAATTTGTGAGTAACAGAATTAGACTTCTCCAGACTACAAAGTCAGTTGAGAGAAACTTTATCCTCAACCCAGACATGACTTTAGAAGACCGTGTGAACTTTTACACGCAAGTTTAATCCCTTTACATACGGATTTTTCTGTGAGCTTGGTTTCTCTGACTCGACATATGGAGAATAGCTGTTTAGAGAGAAGTACAATAAGAATACAAATTAAGTCTTGTTTCCTGTGTTAACTTTTTTTTATTTTCCTCTATGGTCGATTCTAGACAACAAAAGGACGAACGCGACACCTCTTATTTGCTAAGCGGTTGAAAAGGTTTCGACTGACTATTGTTATAAATGTATATCAAATTCTTTCTGGCGCGTTCCTCTCTGTACACTCTTTGGACGCATCGGATCACTTCCGCTCGTGACAAGATTTTCGAGATCTCAAGTTTGTCGTGCGATTTTGCCACGATCGCGAAGGACATTTGCCTCTGTACACACTACAATCTACAATATAATCGAAGTAATATTATTTATTTACAAAGAACCTAATTCATTAGGAGTGCAATATTTACAGTAGTTTTCATCCTTTCTTAAGAAACAACCTATACATCTTCGATTTCCATCAGAGTCGCGAACTGCTTTCGTTAAGATTACTTCTGCAGTTTTGTTTGTGTCAATTCATTTTTATTACTATAAAGATTTTAAAAATCTAGGCTCTATCAAAATCTCTCCTCGAAACCAGCTCGCGACGAGCCGATTCGACATTTTCATATCGAATGTTAAAACTAGATAAATAGAGGCTTGACCATGCCAAGACAGCCGGATTTTTCTTTAAATTTATCATATTCATATACCGTGGGATTCGATTTCAGTTTCAGTTCTTTATCACGTTATTTTAGTTGCGTGATGTCTGAGAATCGAAGTCTTTGATATCCCCAACACCCAGAAAAAAAGTTTCTTCGATATTTTTCTGAATGGAGGGGTCGAGAATTCCAATCTCGTATTTTCTACCAGCTGACTCCGCATGGAGTAACACGTAGACAAGACAATACAGATTAGACGGACAAGCGGACCCCGCGGTGTCCGAAGGAGTGCAGAGAGACTATGTAGAGTAAAAGAGAGATAGAGAGAGAGAGAGAATTTCTCGCGCGCACATTCACTCACACTCTCGAAGATACAAATACACATTCACCTATACAAAATCACAATCACACGCGCGGCATAAGTCTCTCGAGCCAGGACTCTCTCGTAACTCTTGGATACAACTACCTTTGCTAAGGGCAGGCCTGTAAGGTCATCCGGTTCAGAGAGAACGGCATTTCGATCGACTCTTCATTCACGATTCGAAATTCCCGCGGCTCGGGAGAAGCCATGCTGGTTTCGCGCGCTTTACAATACGTATATCGGGTTTCGACGAAGAAGTCTGAGACACCCACAAGCTATCCAGTCAGACCTCGGATGAGCTTCCGAATTCGGGAAATGTGCGTTTCGATTCTTCAGTTCGTCAAATTTAGATGTATGGTTTGTGGTAGCAATTAAGTTGGAAAGTTCTTTCTTGTTGATGACAATATTTTTACAGATGATGGAAAGTGGACTAACGCTACAACGAAAACCATCAGAAGATGTAGATCCGTTCTAAATCTATCTAGGAACAGGTGTAAGATTCATCATATTGTCAATTGTAAATTCGTAAAAGCAATTTAGGCACTAAATTCGATACGGTAAAATCTGGTTCACTTGAAACTGTTCTATTACAATTGTTTTTGCAACGAACTTCCTTGAGAGGTATTCATTGCTATACTTGAGCAACAACCATTCGGAAATATACCCTAAACTTCTAATGAACCAGGCTTTACCCCAGATCCAAGACGTAATCCTACACCTAGTATTTTCAGATATATCTAAAGGCTGATCAGTACACCAGGTAGTTTAATCTTTGTCACTCGGTTAAACAGAGTTCTCCCGTTTCATCAGCAACACCATTAACAATATAATGAATCTTGCACCAACGAATATATATGTACAGAGGGTGAGTCTATGGACATGATCAGTTCCTAATCAATTTTCCAGTTTCTTCATTTCTTGACTCAAAATCCAAGAAGGATCTTTCCAAATCCATTGTTAAATTGTTCAGAAGTTGTTGGAAACCAGCACCGCAGATTCTTTACACGTCTGTCGCCTGTGTATAAGATGGAGCCAGTCCATGAGCGGGTGTGAGAGGTCCCGTCGAGGCGAGTGATCTCCTGGAGTAAATGGTGGCTGCCGAATGTGGCGTGTGCGGTGCGGTGTGCGGAGTATGCCTTCGGGAGGCCGACGCGAAGGGCTAAATAGGCCCGTAGTTGCTCAAAGCGGAAGGTCTTTCCTGTTGCTGTGATTCGCAGCCTGCGGTGCTCATGTCCCCTCCCGCCGACTGGTGACGTCATACGTGTGAGAGTGGCTGTTGCTTGAAGACATGATGATGGAGGTGATGTTGAGAGGCGCTAGCAACACTTCCCGGCGGAAGTAGAGCACTTCCTGGACCTGGAGGTGGTGGATAGTGAGGAGCAGATGTGCGTCCTACGATTCCCTTCACTCCTGAGACGTTACCAAGTCCACTGACGCCTGTGACACCACTGATTCCACCACCACCACCTCCGACACCGTCACCGAAAACTCGTCTCCATCGCCTTCGCCAGGAATCCAGAGTTTTGCCGCTCCAGATCCAAACGCCGGAGGTGATACCCACTGCGAGAGCCATGAAGTACTTGAGCATCAGGATGGAGTACATGGGCCTTGTTCGGGGTCGACAAGGGCAGGCAAGAGAGTCGAGCCATTCGCTTCTCATTGTTGATTCGTAGAGCTGGCAAGCGAGAACAGCGGTTGCTGGTACAGTGTAGAGAACGGAGAAGACACCTATGCGGATCATCAGTTTTTCAAGCTTATCTGCTTTGGCTCCTGGTTGCCTCTTGATCACCGAGCGGATCCTGAAGAGGCTGACAAACCCTGCCATCAGGAAACTTGTTCCAAGTATAAGATAGACTAGAAGTGGAGCTAGGATGAAGGTTCTCACTCCTTCTGGAGCCACTGTGCAGACTCCGGCAATAGGATCTCCAGCAACTCCTCCAGCTAGGAGAGCCCAGACAGTCTGTGCAGTCGGTGCGAGCCACGCTGCCAAGTGGTAGTACTGTGAGTAGGAGGCAATGGCCTCGTTTCCCCATTTAAGTCCTGCTGCCAGGAACCAGGTGAATGCGAGGACGACCCACCAGACGGAAGAGGCCATGCCGAAGAAGTAGATCATCAGAAAGACCGTGACGCACATTCCTGGTCCTTGGGCTCCGGATCGCAATATCGGACCATCACAGGCGATCTCCTCGTGTCCGACGAAGCTTCTAGCCAAGTATCCCAAAGATACAAGGAAGTAGCACGCTGAGAGGTAGACTATGGGTCTCTCGGGATATTTGAAGCGATGGGTGTCAATCAAAAAAGTGGTTATGGTGGTGAGGGTGCTTGCCGCGCATAGGCCGCTCCACACAGCCAGCCAGACGGCCGCGAATCCTCTTTCTTCTGTCGTGAGGAAGGCCCCGTGGCAGGGAATGTAGCAGTCCGCTACCCCCGCAATCTCTTGAGTGTACGCGGGGAGAAGACCCGGCAGTGGAATTTTTGCGGCGACTGCCCCTGTGCCATGGTATGCAGGGCTCGAACCTGCTGCCCCCAGAGGTATGTGAACCAGCGGTGCTCTGCATCTGCACGCGCACTCTTTTGGTCTTTCCACCGGGGGATTTTGACAGTTTTTTTGGTTCTTTCCTGGTTTGCATTTTGGAGGTTGCGTGGTTTTTGATGGCTTTGTTGGTCTCGGCGGTACGCCTGCTGCTATTGGTGGACTGCTAGCTGGTCCACCTGAATCAGTGCTGGTGGTTTTGTTGTCATGATCCATACAGAGGTTTTCCTGATCACCAAGAACTGGTAACCTCTCACAGGCCATCCTCTCTGGCCAGGAAAAGCCATATTGTTGCATCAAAGGAGCACATCCAGTCCTTGCACGTTCACAAACACTTCTACAAGCCGGAAGTGGCTTGTTGTATTCTGGAATACAGATAGGCGTGTACATGGAACAGAGGAAGAACTTTAAATCCGGAGAACACTTGATTTCAACAAGCGGCCAAAACTGATGAACCTCCAATCCAGCTTCTTCTTGTGTATCATGGTTCAACTCATTGGGCATCGATGTTAAGTTATATCCGATTCCTCTGCACATAGGTATTGTGATTTCTTCACATCTTCCCATTCCAGTCACAACAGCACTGCCGGACATTGAATGACCAACATTGCTTCCTCCTCCTATAGCTCCACCAATGCCTCCTGAGTTCGTACCGCTTCCGGGTATGATCCCAACGACGGAAGACGATGCAGACGAGGATGATGCGGAGGATGAAGACGATATCACTCCGGGAGAGAGATCTAAGTCGTTGTTTACTGGACCCACGGCAGAATCCGATCGAGTTATCGGTAGAAGTAGAGCTAGAAGTATCAGCGACAAATCCGCCATGGTCCTGGGTAAATGCAGTGGTCCTTTCATTCTTCGATTCGGTCTCATTTTTGAGGACCTCTGGTTTACGCTCTTATCTGACTCATAACGCCTGCCTGTAACAAAAAGAAAATACTTATAAGACTGTTTCAAAATTATTCCGAGTTTTTTGTAGTTTTTTCAAGAACAATAATTCAACTTCTACAAAAACGGATCATCTGCCAAAAACTATAAAGTATCTACAATAAAATGAATGTTACATCCGACCGAAAGTGACGTCTGAATAGGAAATAAATGGCTAATACATCATGTCCCCTAGTTCCCAGACGGCTGCTTGTCTTCAACTGAAAGAATTTAAGCTCCTAAATAATTTCTTTTCAGATTGTTTTAGTGACATACTATGGGGGAGAATGGCAGTCTGGTAACAAGAGAAAGCAGAGAGTCGAAGATCGAGGAACACGGCGATCTTATAATAGTCGACCCGCAGAAAACACGTGACCGAAGTGAAATGTTATTGTAGGAGGCCATGTTAGTTTTACCGTTTGTTAACTGCTATAGTCGCCCTAACGTGTCGCTATTTATAAGCCAAGCGTTGCATCCGAGCGCAACGAGTTGTGTTCTACGTGTGTGGTTTAAAAGCGATCGACGTCTCTGAACAGGACAAGGAACGTGCGTCTTGTCACTCTCGCTGTGGCAACCCTTTTCTTTTAACCTCCGACCCGAACTTTGACCGTATCCTCGAACGTTGATGAACCACAAATGGGAAATCGAATCGTTATACAGGCCAACCTCGAGTTCAACAGCCGGGCGCAGCGATTCGAACAACCCCGACAAATAGCTTCGTCAATTTTTCTCGAGGGAATTCCCTTCTATACGATTATTAGGCGATGCCAATCGACGGTGGAAACTTGGTTGGGCAATTAAGAGGGGTCGAACAAACTCTAAGGGGGGAGACAAGAAGCCGGCTTTGGCGACGGCTGGCTCTTCTTGTCCCCCGCTTTACAAACATGTGACTCACGTATGTTCCATAAGTTCACTTGTGTAAACTTATTTGAAAGCTTCAAGAGATGCGAGAAATACTAAGTAGTTTTTTTGAAAGGTGAAAAACCTACAGAGATGCTCATTAATGTGGGAGAATTGCAAAAACGGTAATTGGAAACTTGAAGGAGACTACGTATCCCAATGATTTATCATAACTGATCCTTAAGATTTAATGTTGCTAATAACTTCAGGATTAATAAGGGCCTAACTATTAGGGCAACCAAAATGGAAAAGGTTTCTTTGATTTGAGAGGAAACGGTAAAAAAAATTGAAATTTTTTTGTTTTGAATTTATTTTCTTAAATTTAAAAAATATTCCATTTGGTGAAAAGACAACTATGAATTTTTGTCAAAATTCTTAAATAAGGTAGTAAAAACTTCAAGAACGGCCGAAAAATCACCCTCAGAAACTAAAAAAAACACCCTTCTCTTACCCTACACTCCTACAGTTTCTAATGCAAATATTTCGTTCATGTGAAGTTAAATAATCGAAAACGTTATTCACAATAAAATCGTTAACAAAATACATACTAATGGGATAAAAATATCCGCTCATAAAATTTTACTGACGTGAAAAAGTCGTGTTTTCTCATAATATGATACATCCAAAAAAAGTTGTGTTTGCCTAAAAATTGTAAACTCACCAGAAATGGTAATAAAATAAAAAAGTACAGAAAAGTTGATACACCTCTTACGGAATTTTAGAAATCACTCCTTTTTATTAACAAAAAATTAATTTTCGACAGAAGTTTTTCAACTTCAGCATATTTTTAAATTTCTCGCCAGATTCCCAATGAAATTAAGGTATAAAAATGTACTAAACAATAATGTGTCTACGAAGGTACGATGCCGAAACTGTGTTTCGTTACATTTTTGTGTCGAAAAAAACGGAACAAAACAAAAGTTTCGTTACATTTCTATTCGATCTTTTCTATCTAAAATATAACTGTCACATTATTTTCACTAAATGTGATACATTTTTCTTAATTTTTAGCCAAACTATTTTTAATTTGTGGAAATAATTGACAAATATCCAAAAATGTCCATTAATTCCATTCAGATTTCTGTTGTTTACCATTTCCGATGACTTTTTACGATTTTTAGGCCAAAAAAAATGTTATTCATCATGTGAGCAAATATACATTTTTTACGTTCAGGGATGGTTTAACAGCACTAGGAGCCTATACGACCTTGTTTAAAAAAATGGAGGAAAATTCCCAGTTATTTGTTCACCAAATAAAAGGTTTTTGTGGTTATCCCCTTGAATCAAAGAAACTTTTTTTTATTTGGATCAACCTACTAAGAAGCCGTTCCAAAAATACGTAACATCTTGCGTTACGCCCGCGCCGATGTTAAAGCTACACTAACTACGGAAAAAGTGTTACGAAGATGGGGGTGTGGGGTTGTCAGAACTTTCTGTACTTTTTATAAGCAATATTCTTAGGATATACAGTGGAATCCCATCTAGATAAACAAACAGTCTACGAAGTAATACCTTGATCCATATTTAACCCCGTGATCCACAATTACCCCGGTTGACAGTACGTATTATTTCAGTGGCCCCTAACTAGTTTTAGGTAGTTGATCATATACGCGTGCAAGAGCTATAAATCAAAGTGGATTCTGGTACAGGTTTCGGATTTTTAAATCCTCCTAGAGGTCATCTATGCTCGTATAAATCAAGTGAAAAGTCAATATGTGGCTCAGTAGACGAACTACATGTACCACAAGAATTAGCATGTGTCCCCTCCTTAGCAAAAGTATGTCGTAAGAAGCAGGAGATCGCATAACGGAATAGGTATGCAAATTTTGATAATGTTGTTCATTACCGGTTTCACCTACAATCATCTTCTGAATACCATATCATACCCTCTACAGCACACATTATACACTATGTAAAGCCTATACTCATTTTGCGGTATGAATTCGCGTGAAAAGTCATGAGCATTTAAAGGGTGTTAAGCACTAGCACGTACCAACATGTATTTCGATTGTGCTCGTAACTTCCCATTACGATGAAAACCCTCGGGCTGTTCGTAGGGAGAAGAGTTGAAGGTGGGAGCGATGCAAAAAAGAGGGCAGAGGGTAAGGGGCCGAGTGCGGCGGCAAGTTGCACTTCTGGCAATGAATCAGTTTTAAAGCCTCGCCTGCCAGGAGGAATACGTGGGCAACGCTGTTTGGGTTATGATATACTCCTCTTATATGTAAATCATCCTTTTGCCTGGTTAAAATCCAGTAGAAAAAGTAATGTGATATATTTTTAGGATTTCGAGGAATAAGAAAATTTAGGTCAGAAAAAATCATGGGGATCAAGATTGGAAGCCTATCTGATAAGGCTAACATAATCCGGATACATGCGCTTTTATTTCTGTAACTGATATTCAAATCCAAGTTGGTTCTATATCTGTTGCTGGCTAATTGGAATGCAAAAAGGGTGATACCAGTTTGAGATAAGTGGCTGATGATGTATTGAACTGAAGTGGGTCAAACTTTAAAATACATTTCAATTCTGGATTGACGAATCGCCTAGTTAAGTGTTTTTGATGTTGACAGACTTCGCAATTCAACCTGATATAAAAACAGGGGAAATGGGATGATTTTTCACGAAAATAGTAGACTGACAAAATATTTGAATTTTCAACAAAATAATTAAATGTTCAAACAAATAGTAGAATTGTGAATCAAAAGAGATTAATACTGAACCAAAAATATAATAATATACAATACAATATAGTACAATAACACTGTTTTAAAAATTTGTGAGCTAAAAAGGCGAATTTTTTAAAAGTCAGTTGAATTTACAAGCCAAAAAGTTGAATTTTCAACAAACAAGTTCATTTTTAACAAAGAAAGATGACTTTTCTGCCGAAAGAGATAAATTTTCAATGAAAAAGTACGAATTTTATATCCAAAAAGACGATTGTTCAACAAAACAGCTGTATTTTCGACCAAAAAAAGATAACTTTTTAACAAAATAGTTCAATTTTCAAAAAAAAGAAAAATGAAATATTCGACCTAATAATAGAATTTTGTACCCAAAGGGATGCATTCTGAAAAAGAATTAACTTTTAACCGAAATAGTTGATTGGGTTTTATTAATTCAGTTCCTAATTAAGGGGTAAAACGTGAAATAGGGAAAGTTTCTTGATAACAGGGGGAAAAAGTGGAATTCATTAAAAAAGGGAATAGGGGAAAGAGTGTGAAGTCTGTTATTATCATTGGAAGCATCGGCGAAAAGAACTTTGTATGAACAGAGGTATTGATTCACTGGAACTTGTGTTCATACCACTTTTTTTTTATTCTTCAGCCCTTTCACTCTTTATATACTCTAATTCCAGAATATTAATTCTTCTTTTTCTTACTTTGTTCATTTTAATAAATGACGAGGATGTGAAATACATTTTTCAAGACAGTGCCGTAAGCCTCGTCTAATTCATAACCCTGTATTTAAATTTAAACGTCAGCGCTACTGCGGATAAATTGCCGAATAAAAAAAAAACTAACAGTTAGGGGAGCGGCGCCTAATGTGGCGCACCGAAATCTATCGCTCAATATAAAAAATCATGAAAGCAATTTTGTACTGGAAAAATATAGCGAATATAGTTCAATATCTTAGGTGTACTCTGTATAAAGCTAAAATTATATTGGAATTAACTAAAAACGTTAATTTTAGGTTTTCCTAAAAAGTGCACCTGCGTCAAGTTCCCTGCCATGTTCCCGAACGTGGCGTAGTGCTGATCTGTCTTGTAATAGCAAATCAAAAAGTACTTTTTAATAGTAAAAAACAACCTACCTAACCTTAAAAATGGTGAAGAAAGATTGTGAATATGATTACCGATGTAAAATAATATTACACTAGTAGGAAAATATTTCGCTAAGAATGTTTTGATATTGGAAAACATTTATTATTATTGAAGTATCATATTTAGTGCTACTGTACATACGGTATTATATTTTGAGCAGTCAGATAAAAAATACTTTTTAGAATAAGATAAAATACATAGATTACCTCTCAAAATATCTCAAGATTTTTAGCGTGTAGAACTTTAAAATATTGGTAGTTTTATCATTTAGAAAAATAATCATTTTTACCATGCAGAAATAGTTCTAAATCCTGTGAAATAGCACTTTTTATCAGAATTTTTAGTTATTTCTACTATTCATGTAGTTCGTGTAAAACATTACTATGTGACCTAATACATTTATCTAATTTCAAAAACCATTTTTCTCCGCGTATTTAGGTGTTCGTGCATAGTGTATGAGTAAACACGTTTTATGCTAAATTTAATTAAATTTACTTATGATTAAAGTACGAAGGCATCTGCAAGACCTCAAAATATAGAAAAGACAAAAAATTGTAAGTTTACTGTAAAATACTTTATTTTTCATTGCTTTCGTCTCACTGTAATGATAACTACAAAACGTCAATAAATGCCTAAAATTTTTAGGATAAACATGAAACAATTACTTTAAATGGTATAATTTTGTCTCTGGCTATCAATCAATAAATTAATTAATTCAATTATGTGTCCTGAGTTCTTTCAGAATGTTTAAATTTCCTTAAATACGAGTGTGCCACATTAGAAGCCGCTCCCCTACTAAGTTCTTTGAGTCGATGCTTCATTTGAATCCTTTTTTTCTGAGGATGTTGATTTTTCTGCGAGTGCATCATCGTTAAGAGAAACATTTTGATATTTTTGACAAGGCAGCTCTCCGCTTGCCCACACATCATTCTTTTGAGATTGCGGATGATGTCAGAAGATCTGGAAGAATTATGAAAAGTAACCAAAAAGGAAAACGATATCCAACGACGAATCGGTGTCTGCCGCGGCAGGAGGCTTGCGCATGAATTATCCTTGTCTGAAGCAGAGCTCCTACGTCCTACAAACATTCAAGTTAGGCTCGAGGCTCGAGGCTGAGAAACGCGAAGGAGGAACGAGTTGGTTCGGTGTCCCATGGAGTTTCTTAAATAAACTACAGGTAGGCGCGAGATAGCTGCTTGTTCGAAGCTCCACTTGACAGAGGCTATCCTTTCGTGCCTCTTCGTCCTCCTCTATTCTTACCCTCATTCCGGTTCAACGCCTTACTCGCTTTCGCTGCCACTCGTCGTCGCGTCGTTGCCAAGAGATATAATAGGGGAGAAGCGGGTAATGTGGCGCACATGACATATATCAATCGATAGAAAGAAAAATATAATCGATAATGCAATGGCAAAATATGTAACAGGTAGATCAAAGACTTTCCCCTTCTCCTCTTTTTTTCGCTTAAATGCGAACCGAATAAATAGAACTCAATAAGAAATAAGAACAAAACTCAATAAGACTAAAAAACTGCTTTTCGTTGAAAGTCAATTCTTTTAATTGGAAAAGTTTACTATTGTATTTTTTGATGAGCATTCATCTTTTTGATTAAAAATGTTATCATTTTATTGATATTTCAACAATTTTATCAAAAATTCATTCAGTTAAATTTGAAATGTTTTCTTGAAATAACGTCTTTTCGGGTGGAAAATACAAGTTCGTTGTGGAATATTTTCAATTCAGAATTCATCTGTTCTAGTTGAAAATTGGATTATTTTGTTAAATTCAACGGTTTCGTTGAACATTCTTCCTTTTGTATAGAAAATTCCTTCTTCGATTGAAAATTCATATTTGGTAGAAAAGTCTTCTTGGTTGACAGTTAATTCTTTTTAATGGAAAAGTCTACTATTACATTTTTGGTTCGGAATTCATCTTTTTGTTTAAAAATTTTGGTTGCAAATTTTATTATTTTATTGAAAATTCAACAATTTTGTTAAAAACTGATCCCTTTTGATGAAAAAATCGAATATTTTGTTTGAAAATTAATTTTTTTAGTGAAAATTAAAGTGTTTCGTAAAAAATGTATTGTTTTCGCTTAACAATTAAAAAATTTGGTCAAAGTTAAACTACTTTGTTGAAAATTCACCTCTTTAGCTAATAATGTATCTACTTTGTTGAAAATTTATTTATTTTTTACTTAAGATTCATCTTTTTTTATAGAAATATTTTGTTGGAAATCCACCCTTTTTGGGTCGAAATCAACTGTTTTTGATTTAGAATTGAAATCTTTTTGGTAAAAGTATCAACGATCATATTTTTCATTGATAATTCATCTTTACTGATTGAAAATTTGATTATTTGGTTGAAAATTCAATTTTTTTGTAGAATATTCGCTTTTTTGGCTTGAGATTTGAAAAAAATTGGTAGAGAATTCAACTATTTGTTACAAAATTAACTTTCTTGATGAAAATTCACAAATTTTTGTTGAAAAATCAACATTTTTGTTGTAATTCGTCTTCTTGGATGAATTCAATTATCTTTTATTTAAAATAAAAATATTTTTTGGTTGAAATATCAACTTGTACGTGTTTTGCTGAGAGTTCATCTTTTTTGTTGACAAATTCTATTATTTAGCTGAAAAGTTAAAAATGTTAAAAATTTAACAATTTTTTTAAAAAGTCATCATTTTTGGTAGAAAATTTAACTATTTTATTGAAAATTCGTTTCTTTTTCGTTGCAAATGAACTTTTTTGTTGAAATCTTTTTCTTTATTCACTGAAAAATCTTTTTGGTGGAAAAATGAACTATTTTGTTTAATTTTTTTTCATGAAGTCATCTGTGTTTCATTTAAAATTAAAATATTTTTAAGTTGAAATATCAACTAATACATTTTTCGTTGAGAATTTATCTTTTTTGGTTAATAATTCAAATACTTGACTACAAATTAATTTTTTTTTTGTTGAAGATTCATCATTTTACTTGAAAATGAACTTTTTCGTTGGGAATTGAACTGTTTTGTAGAAAATTTATTTTTTTTGTATTTAAAATTCAACAATTTGGTTAAAAAATCAACAATATTGTTCAAAAGTCAACTCTTTCGGATACATAAAAATAGTTTTGGTTACTGTCAAAGATATACTTCAAATCTAAAATATTAGCAAATAAATCGTTTAGGAAATATTTGAACTTGGTATCATCCAAAATTCAGAAGGAATGTCTTTCAAAGCATCTTGTTTTCTAATATTTTCAATATGTCTTTATTCATAAAAAAATGAATCCTAACCTTTAAAAAAAGGGGAAATTCGGGTGAAAATTCTCGATTTCGATTTTAATTTGGCGAAAAGTGGACTGACTGTGATCCCTGCAATTGAAATACTTAATTATTGAGTCTTCAAAAAAAAAACCACGCTAATTTGATCGGTTTTCAAATTAAAAATAACTTTTGAAAAATCGAACGCATAATTTTAATAAATGCTCATAAATGAATTAAACTGAATTAAACATCAGTCGTTCATAATATGCAGATTTTTGTAAAAGCGACCGCGCCGCATTACCCGCTTTCACCCCTACCGACGAAAAGCGAAAAGTTCGTTACTACGGCAATTACGATAAAAATCTAAGCTAAGCTATAAGCGTCGCGTGTTTTCTTTGAAAGTAGACTTGCGGTGATCATACGGTAGTTGAAAGTCACCATGACGTTTAGTACCGCTTTCAATGGCCAAAAAAATCTCATTCTGCATATGGGATGTGCTCAAGAAAAAAATAAATAAATGACTTTTGAAAGGATGAAAAGGTTCTTTAGAAGAAAATTACGACGAAAAAAACTGGCGACAAAATTTCAAGCTGAAGAAATTTTTCGGTCCTCTACCCCTATATTTAAAATGAAAAACGAAAATTTTAATTCCGGGTGGCAGCTTGAGATTCAGAAAAAATTCCCTGTCATTTCCCGTTTTTCCTGGGTTATTTCAATTTTAAAGTTGAAATCCATATTAACGTTGAAATCAAGACTAAAAATGATAATTTGAAATACTAAAAGGAGAATCGTCAAACTGACGAATTTAGTCGGGAGCAATTCTAAATCAGAAGCGTATACAATTTATATAAGTAAACATTCGATAGTGAAAAATTTCGTACTCAAAGTTTCAGTATAGCAAAAAATCGAATCTTTCAAAATTAGACAGTTTCTGCAAATCAAAAACATTTAAAATTGTAAAATTCAAAGGCACAAAACAAAAATAATTTAAATTGAACATTTTTCTCGATATTTTTTAAAAATGAAAATATTCCAAATTAAACAATTCTACATTAAGCCGCAAAGTTTAATTTTCAAAATTCTCTAACTTTTCCTTAGTTTTTACCTGACCAGTTTTTCATTTTGCCTGACCAATAATACTTAGAAATCAGCTTTAGGTGAAAATTCAAATTAACCTACAGTGGCCTATAAATAGCTACACTTCGGAATTCATTTTCTAAATTAGAACAGAGTTTCTTTGGCTTCCAGGTATTTATTCTCTTGAAGAAAACACAATTTCCGACCTCCTAGGAGCAACATGGTATATTTTATAAAATTTTCAAGTTCGTTGGCAAGTAAGAATTAAAACTTTTCTGTGGTGGCCTATAAATAGCTACAGCTTCTTTCGCATTTATTTTTTCAATTAGTACAAAGTTTCTTTGACTGTCAGATAGTTACTTTCACGGAGAAAATAAAACTTCCCACCTTCTAGGATTTAGGAGCAACAAGATGGCCCTTTTGAGAAATTAACCAATTTTTTTATATATTTAGTATTTTTCAATTACATAATAACTAATTAACGTTACGAGAAATGACAACTCACACCTTAGTTGGATCAAAATGGCCACGTTGAGAAATTCAATTTAAAATTTGTCAGAAGTTATATTACAAAAATGTTATCGTCTAACAGTAGTGCCTTCCGTAAATGAATTGTCCCCTAAAATTACAGCGTGGCCCTCATTCGGGGCGGAGTTGGATTCAGTAGTAAGCATTATATACACAGCACTTTATATTCGAATAAAACAGCAAGCGCGTTGGGCGTGAATTTAAAACCAGGGTCACTAATAAATAGTTCCGGTTATCGGTGCCTTTGAAAACCTGAATCTGCATATCAGGAACATTTATTGAAACTGCCAATCTCAAATTTAAATGATCAAGATTATGATCATTAATGACTCCCGGTCAAAAATTATATTTTTCCCGGTTGATTTTAAGCTTTTATAATATTTATTGTCCAACACTAATTTATTGCTTTCCTATATTAATGTTAAAAAGGTTTAAACGTTTTTGAACCCCGAGTTAAAATGTACAATGTAAATTATTGAAAAAATGATTTGAAAAACTACTTATTTATTAAAAAATATATTACTCGGAAAATTCTGCGCCAGGAAGCGACTGATGTTATTTGAGAATATAAAATGTAACGTTCCGCAAGAGAAGTGCCCAATTTATCACAGTTTAGGAGATATTCTCCTTTTTGTGAACAAGAATAAAAAATATAGATTTTCTGTTTTTGATGGAAAATCAACTTTAACTTATACTCTGTAGTCTATCTGGTAGCATCTGGTAACATTCATTTTTTAACAAGACAAGAAATTTAAAATCTTAAATAAACACACAATGATGTTTGATTTTTAACGACGATGGCTGGAAAAACTACAAACACAATAATTGAAACCACATTTTTCGAAGAGAGAGACTCCAAATTTCAGGCGTATTCCCAGTTTTACGGGATTCCCGGTCCGTGTCCACCCTGAGCAGACTGAAATCTCGCTTCCTGTGTTTTCCTGACTTCATTAAAACAAATGTAAGTTTCAATGGTCTTGAAAGATACAAGAAGAATTCAGAGTTTCAGGGCATTGTGTACTCTATTAATAAACAACTGCAAACCCCGCCCGAGAATTCTAAGAATTTAAATTAACTTGCACGCACTCCGTGGGCAAATGTAAGTGAACACAAGTGCAATGATCTCGGAGTCATAAAAGATTAACCACTGTTAGAAATAATTTTTCAATTATGTATTTATCAATGAAAGTATTTGTCAATATTTAAAAATATATAAACTACCGATGGATATTATTGGTCCACTATAACCGGGTAACCTATTAAAAATTAGCCTTGACATTGACAGGTGATAGCGCCGTCCAGAAATGGATAAAAATATTTTTTTTAAACCGCTAGAAAGCTAATTAAATTCTAAGTTAAATGAGCCTTAGTTGAAGTAATTTGGCCTTGTGAGTATTAAATTATCACTTTGGAAAAAAATTCGATTTTTAATGAATTTTATACTTCAACATCGACACTTGGCAGGAGATAAAAAAATTAATTTATTATCTTGATATTTTACAAAAGTGTTGATGAAGCAATAATCTCTTAGTGCGATCATGCCCATGAAAAATTAATTTCCCTAGCTTTTGCCAAGAGTTGAATTTGAACTACGAAATTCCTTAAAAATCGGAATTTTATTTCTGTTTCTCTCGCGTGATAAGTAAATATCCACAGGGCAAAATTACTTTAACTAAGGCTCATTAAGCGCAGAATTTAATAAGATATCCAGCAGTTAAAAAATATATTTCCATCTATATTCTGGACGGCGATATCATCTTCCAAAGTCAAGGTTAATTTTTAATAGGTCATCCGATTATTGGTCCGATACAATCCGTCGGTAATGTAGTTGAGCTTTAATTACAAAATATGAATCCTCGATTTTTAAAAACAAACTAAGCTTAAAACTTATCCAAATAGAAGCAATCTTCAAATTAGTTAGAATTTACAATGAACCTTCAAGTCAAGGCTAATTTTTCATAGGTCACCCGGTTAGTGGTCCGATACTATTAGTCGTTAGTATTGATATAATTGACAAGTATCAAAGATACATCATTTGCATTCTAAATGGTCAGTAAACTTTGTAAGTGGTAACACAATCTGATATTAAATCACGGCATCGTATCGATACTTATTTTTATCTCTAATTGAGTTTTGCAAACTTTGTTATCTCTGTTGATCACAAGCAATGCGATACTACTCCGTGTTAATTGTATTTGCTCACAAAGAGAAGCAAATCAAGTAAATTGTAGGTTATACTGACTTAAATAAACCTGCCTCCAGGTTAAAAGTATCAAGCCAAGCGTTGAGAGTTTCATGCTGAAATTAAGTTTGTAAATAAATTGAAGAGCCAGATAAAACAGGAGAGGAGAGCCGGTACGAAGTACCGGATCTGAACCTAATTGCATCCAATTATTATATTCCTGATACCAATTATTACAATCTTCAATTATTACAAGCCATCTTTTCTATTCTGAAATCCTTGAACTTTGAAGATATTAAAAGTTGAGACACCAAGTTTTTCGAAATTCGAATTGTATGTATGTGTGAATCCTTTCAGATTGCAAATAAAATACTATTTTAAATTGGAAGCCTTAAGAGTCAACAAATTTATAAATAGATGCATTGCAAACTGAGCAAATTCAAACAAATGATTAGAACTTCAAAAAAGCGAATTTTCAACAAAACAGTTAAGTTTTCGATCAAAAATGATGTCTTTTTAACAAAATAGTTGAATTTTCAACAAAATAATAAAATTTTAATTAACTAGTCGGATTTTTAATCAAAAGAATGAACTTTCAACCAAAAATAGTTGGATTTAAAAAAAAAGAGGAAAAGGGAAGACCGATCGATTTTAAACTTTTCGACTTAAAAATGTCCAACTGAAGGGTGGCAGTATAGAACTAGATAACCAAAGAAACTAGAATTTTTCAGAAGAGCGAAAAAATATTCTGTAAAATCGAAATCAACATTTAAAGATAAGACAGAAATCTACTTCCGAGATGACATGTTGGTGATTACCAAAAAAAATTCGATTAGAAAAAGTTATCCAGTTTCAAAGATATAAATGTGTCAGTTGATAATCTCAAAGTCATACTAACCACAAATTGGAACTGACGCGGCTGCGGATTGCGATAAAAAATGTAACATCAGTTTAAATGAAAAAACAAAAACTTACTTCCGAGATAATGAGTTTCTGAATGAAGATGAAAAAAGTTTAATCATTAAAAGATAGCCAGTTCCGAGTAAATCGTCCAAGAATTTTGAGGTTACAATTTCACAGGTTTTGAAGTCGGCTTTCGGCATAAAACAAAAATAGAATTTTCTATTTTTTATAAAAAGAAAATCTTGTTCCCGAGATACGGGGAAGGTTTGTAAGAATAATAGAAGCTTCAATAAACAATAATAATTTTAAGAAATATCGATGCTGAAGGGGAGAAAAAAGTTATTACTACGCTCAAACCCTGAGCTAAAATTTTAACTAAAGTTTGAATAAAAATGGTCTTTATTACTATATTAGAAAATGAGAATTCGGACTGATTCTTTTAACACAGCGTGTATTCGATTTTTGAAGTAATCCCATTTTCGTAAAAATGTTGCTTATCTGCTCTTCAACCATTAAGGCTTGCAATTTGAAAAAAATTAAAACTTTGGATAAGAATTCACAAAATTGAAACTTGTTCAATTTAAAGCGCTATTAATTAAAAAATTTTCAGCTATAAAGTCTTAACGAGAAGTTATTTAATTTTTAATGTCATTCATTCCGAACAATTCGAGCCCTGAATGTTATAAGATGTAAAACTGACGTACGAATAGTAAATCTGGGTGGTAGAAAAAAAATCAAGAGAAAAATTAGCGGAAAGATAGGAGCTTGAATGTGGACAAAGTGAAGGAATGAATTTGAAGATTATTTTATATAAATAATGTTAACATTTACATAAACTTATAATAATGTGGTCTCTTCTTTAGACTCTGGAGATTCTATTTGTTGGAAAGTCGTCAACCTTCATGAACCACAAAGCATCGATCTGCTTCGATGGAAGCGTAAAAATATGACTCGCGAATCTGGTGCACACTAAGCGACAGCTCGTTCATAAATATTTACGCTATTGTATTAAAAGAGATAATGGGAAGAAAATGCAAAGACGAAGAGTGTCAGATAATACGAAAGAGTGTATAGTATTGATATGAATAATTATGAACGAAGAGTACAGTCCAAACTCACAATCAGTACAATCCGAGGAGAGAACTTTGAGAACACAGCTGGCGCAGAGAGATATTGATTATATGTAGGGAGACCTGATTAATTATAGTGTTTACTCCAGACTCATTAACTCATGTGGGTCGGTCGCGCTGTAATACCAAGTAATGCGTCGTGACTAATGAATTTTCTAACAGAACTGAGCTCAATTTCAAATGAGAGCTAGTCCTATTTTCTGGCTTTAATTCAATTCATTGACTTAATTTCATCTCGAATTTAATTAGGGAATGAAATTCCTTGCAATAATCATTATTTTAATCATTGAATGACGAGTTAGATGATTTGACCTCATTTTTGGCAGATGTATAATGAAAATTTCCAATATGCTATTCAAAATCCCTTAAATGTTGTCAAATCCCTAGAAATCCTTTGAAATCATATGAGACCCCATTAAATCCGCAGAAATCCCTTAAAATCCCTAAAAGTCCCTTACAATTTCATTACATTTCGTCTATTCCTACAATGTTCTAGAAATCCGTTGGAATCCCATGAAATCTTTAAAATATCATTGATATCCTCAGTACCTTTTAAAATTTGTTTGCAATCATCTGAAAATTCGATTCTCTGGTTTAAATTGAATACATGGACTTAATTTTATCTCGAAATTGATTGGAGAATACAATTTATTGCAATAATCGTTATATTAACCATTGAATGACAACTACAGACCTCGGGAGTCATTTGAGAAATTCAAAACAGTGTCAACAGTAGAATAAATTTTGAAAAATAATTGCAAAATAGTGTCATGGAATTTAAAAAATATTAAACAGAGAAGTTAACTATTTTTTATTATGGCTTACATATGATTTACAATTACACATATTATATAAAATCGCGTGAAATCCGTTTGAATTTTTAAAAATATGCCTTAAAGAAATTTTAAAATGAATTTTGAAAGAAATTAGAAATCTCTTGAAATCGATAAAATCCCATAACTCTTGTAAAGTCTGTATTAATCCCACAAAATCGAGTATAATTCAATGATCATCTGTAAAATTCTTTCAAAATTCCTTAAAAAATGATGAAATCCTTGAAATTCTCTGAAATCCCGTAAATTCCATGAAAACTGATAAGGCCCCTTGGAATCCCTTGGAATCCCTTGAAATCTTTGATATTTTTGGAACACTATATTCTTTAAAATCTTTTGAAATGTTTAAAATCTCTTGAAATAATTTTAAATACTCTAAAAGCTATGAAACCCTATGAAATCCTTTCAAGTCCAAAAAAACAGTGAAAATCCTTTAAAACGCCTTGAAATCTGTTGTCTGTTGTCATGTTGAAAAAATGTTCAAATTTTTAGAAATTGCTCGAAATGTTTTAAAAATGTTCAACATCCTTTTGAATTTTTTAAATCTTGAAATATTTGGAAATTTCCTATTTTTGATATGACAGTTGTTATTTTGGCCACCTAGCGAAAAAATTTCAAAAGGCAAAGTGGAAAAATAGTTTCATTAGTAGGAAAATTATTGCAGCGTTAAAAACAAGTGTCAACAGTGTCGAGAGTCCGAGGCCTACAACTAAAATATCTAAAAACGTACCGGTCGTCTTTTTAAGCTTTTGGAAATTGAACTGGAAAATTGCAAGATTTCAGTACATGAAGGGTTTAATTAAAAAATATTAGAGTCCTTTAAAAAGGGCGTAATTTAAGTAAAGGGTAAATGATAATTTAGAAGGGGATGTCGACGTAAGTATGCTTGGGATAGGCAGTAAATTATAAATTGCTCGTCATAAATAAATTATGGTATTATAAATTATCTCGAGTTAGCAAGGGCGAAGCTTAATGAAGAAACTTTTCGCATATTAATGGCTTTTATGATTACAGGCAACGTCCACCTTCGCCATATTCACTTATGCGCAACTCTCAAGTTATTTTCGACCTTGTGGCATTGCGTTAACGTTAACTATTGCGATACCTCTCAGACACAGAATTTTCTCCCTACATGAAGCAAAGAGATACATTGGACTATGCAAAGTATATGCTGTAATGATTATTTGCTTTATTTACAGCTTGTGAAGAACACACTCGAATTCCAAGAGTGAAATTTTTCCTCATAGAGAATAATATTATTTTATTTTTTTTTTATACAGGCCTGCCAATAATGATGACGAATTATTTTATTAAACCTTTTAAGAAATACAGGAACAATACCCGAAAAATATTATTCCCTAATGAAAGTCCATTAGATAATTAATTATTTGCCAAAAAATGATTTGTTAATGAAGAGCCGATTTCGAGGAAAACGACTTTTTAAAAAACGTTGCAGGTCTTATGGACTTGGACGTTACACACCTCCGACTAGATTAGTGTATAGCTTGGTTGGTATTATATAAATATAACATTTTTTAACACTTGTTTCCAATACAAAATTCGCTTTTCCGAACATTCATCTTTTTTCTAAAAACGTATTTTTCTAGAAAAGTTATTAATTTTGTCGCATCTATTATTAATTCAATTAAATATTATAATTATTGCCATAATTTTCCTAGTTTAAACACATTTATAGAAAAAAATTAACGTTTCTAAACGCGAATTTTGTATTGATAATATGTGTTTAAAAACTTTATATTTACATAATTTTACAAAAAATTACAAGAGACTTCCATGCACAAACATTTGAATTGGTAAAAACAAAATTTGAAGTTAAGGGAACGAGTATCAAATAATATTCACTTGTATTTATTAATTAAAACTAATAATTTGGATCACTTCTTAACTGTTCAAATGTTCGTGAAACGTGATATTACCATGCAATTACTCACTCACAAGCTGTTACGAAATTATAGGGATGAAATGCTCACCTGCAACAAAAGAACAACGGTATGTTAGTCACAGATATAAGTTTTTCAAATATGGTAAATAATCAAGAAATTAAAAATCAAGCAATTCATCTAGCTATTTTGTATCTCAACTTCGACTATTAATGTACTAATATGCAAACTAAATTTTTTTATATATTTTATTTACCTTAATTCTAAGTTGGAACAGGGATTATGTGAAGAAATTATTAGTTACAAAAATAATCCCCATTCCAAGTCAAATTTTGAAAACTCCTTCCACGTCAGAATTTATTTGAATTGAAAAACTATTTTTTGCAAATAAAAATGTGCCAGAATTTGACACTTTCCTCTTCCAAATTTTAGAAAAAAGGGCGCTACTATGTTTCCTAATTATAATACACATAAATTCAGGATTATAATTCTTTTACAAAATTTAACTGCACCAAATCAGAATTGTGATTCTTATGACCAAAAATTATCTGATGTTCCAACTTATTTTCAAAATTTCCTGTTCCAAATAGGACATCTTTTAAATCTTAAAATGTTCAAAAATCTCTTGAAATCTTTGAAAACCGTTTGAAATCATTAAACACTTTTGAACTCTTTAAAACTTGATCGGGAAAAATTAACAATTGCCTATAAAATGACCGGAAATTTAAAATCAGCTGTCTTTTAGGTTAATAGCTAATTTACATTAAAAAATGCAAAAATCTTTAGGGAATTGGAAAAAAATTATTTGATTGCAACTGAAAATCTGAAAAATTTTCTATCCTACAAAATTTCCAATAAATCCACAATAAAAAATGGTCATTTGAAACTTTTCAGTTAAAAATTGTTTATTAATAGCGTCAAGGGTGAATTTAAAATTTAAAAATATGAAATTACTTATTTGCACGTCAATCAAATGTGGTAGTTAATAAAATTCTTAAATAGAATTTACACCTCGGACAGCTCGTAATACAATCCACTTTTGTAAAGGATACAAATTATTATTATTGTTTTTTTATTATTGTAATTATTATATAATTAGGCCAAATCCCTTTCGGGGTAGGGGTCACTCACTCAGTTCTTAGCCATTGCCAGGGATCAACGAATTCATATGAGAAAAGTGAGAAAGGGAAGTGTAGTAAGAGGTATAAATTATAGATCAATGTAGAATTCCCGTGTCGCTTATTTAAGTAACACGTTTGTGCGCAATACCGCTTCGAAAAAAGTCGCTGATCAATTTCTCTAGCAATCACTCCAGACGAAGAGCTTCACAAAGTCATCTTATGTTATAGATCACACAAAAATACACCAACTGATTTATAATCATATAGTAAGATCACTCTTTACTCGAACGACATGCACTAACTAAGAACTGTAAATAAAGCTGTCCACGAGGACCCATAAGTATCCAAGATCGTTCGTTTCAAGCGTCTCTCACTCCGCTGACACACCGAAGATTAAAAATTCTCCTCTGGATCAGAGAAAGAATAAAAGTTGTAAATTTGTGAAGTAAAGAAAGTAAAGATGAAATTCGGAGTGAATAACAGGAAGGAGATGAAATGACGTAGATATGTATAAAGTGGAATTGAAGCGATGAAAAGGTCAGTGTGAGAGGTTCAATTAGAGTAGAATGAATACCATAATCGCTTTGCTTCTGGATTGCGAGTAATAAAATGATTATGAGAAGGACAACGCTGCAGTGAGTAACTGAGTCGTGTGCTTTTGCAGCAATGAGCGACCCCACATACTCGCGAATACCGTGTAGAAATGATTCCAGGGAACGCCACGCCTCTTTGCTAATTAATTAGGAATGAATTATGGATTCGCGCGGTCGGTTAATTGGATACGATTCGTTTGCTCGTGCTGCGTGCACTATTCGAGGATTCTATTAGGTTTCCAGTCTTCTCTTCTCGGTGCAACTGAGCTTAACTTAAGTCCTCACACGGAAAGCACAAAACGCAAAATACACCACACAAGAAACCTGACAAGAATGATGAATTGCCAGAGGGGAGCTTTCTTGGAACAATTTCTTGTTTCCATTAAGTTAAGCGAGCTAATAAATAAGATTGATTAAATATATAATTATAAGAGAGTACAGTTAATCAGAATTCGGTCGAAAAGGTTAGAATTTATTTTAAAATGTTATGGAGAAACAAATTGTGAAACTTTTACATTAATCAATTATACTTTTCATCTAAACAAAATTTTCCGTCTTCGTATTTTTGACATCACCCGAGTAAAAATAATGTCCCATTGGGGTCTTATCAGGATTGCAAGTAAAGTACCATTTTTAAAATTTTTTACTGTAGAACTTACATATATCCCAAAGTACTGATGTTCCAGCAGTACAAAATCAAGGGTGCGCCACTTTATCCCACATGCGCACATCGTGATTTTTCATGAAAATGTTTTTAAACCAATTAAGAAATGAATAAATTTGTATCCCACGAGTTGAAAACGTATTTTAGATGAAGAGCTCTGGCATGATTAAAGAAGTTGAATCCGATCCTGACATTGGCGTCGAGAGCAGAAAAATCTCGAGTCGTTTCTCAAGTTCGTGATCGCAGATACTGGACCAGAGGCGATCCGAAGCTGAGCTGGCTTCGCATAATAGATTGCCTTCTCGAAACCCACGCTGGTCCCGTCGGTAGACTTTAAAATATTTACTCGACGTACCTATCTTGAGATACTTTGTACTTTATGTTCGAACTATCTTTAGTCCGCAGCTTTCTTAAACACGAGCCTCCACTTCCGTAAAACTAACCATGACTCCAGATCTTTATCAATGAACAGCACACGCTGATCCCATGCACGCGAAGAATATTTGTTTTCAACTCGTTGCTTCGAATCACCAATGAGCTAACCGTATTCAAAACTTACCTTTACCTTGCAGAAACAGAACCTAACCACGAATAGAAGCATTTGGTTCCATCAATTTTATAATACATCACACCCAGAAAATGATTTGGTTGAATGAAAAAAATATTTGGTTGACCCAAGACAATTTTTTGGTTAGTAAAATTTGGCTGATTATACCACATCGTCTGATTGATCCAAGCAAATATTTTGGTTGATCTAATGAAAACTTTTGGTTAATCCAAGAAAATATCTTGCTAGATCCAAGAGAATATTTTAGTCAATTCAAATAAGTGTTTTTGATGGCCTAAGAAAATACTTTGGTTCATCTAACAAAAACTTTTAGTTTATGTAACCATAAAGGACCCAGCACAATAAAATTTGCATTATAAATGATTTACCATGGGATTGCGTCATATTGTGTGAATTATTCAGTAGTTGATTCAATAACTACTAAATATCAAAAGATGAGACAATTCCACGGAAAGCCGTTCCCAATATAAACTTGTTATCAAAAACTGATCACGCAATCATAGGTAATCACATAGATTCAAGAATATTTATAAAATAGTAATTCAAATATGTTTTTTTTTTGTACCAGACAAGGCGTACAAAATAAATATACAAAGGGCGTCTCCCTCGTACAGCAAGCCTTTCCAGGGATGTATTATTTTATTATTAATCTTGAAAATAATTGGAGATCGATGGACACTTCTCAAGCCCCCAATCGATTCTATTTCCGGATCACTCATATTGATAAGGATCACCGAGATGCAAACGGATTACATTTTTATGCTTTTCGCGACGCTGCGAAATCGCACGTGGACTGTCCTCTTGTTGACATGATCTTTTAATTTCTTAAAAATATTACGTAACAGTACCGATCTACCCCCGTAACAGTTAGTAAAATGTTCCCGAACCCCCTTCCCCAAAAGCTGTTACGTAATTTATGGATGGCCTCTTATAACAAGTAGTCACCGGGCTGATTATGAATATAGAACAGATTGATGTAACAGATTCAATTGATAGAGCAAATTTAATTAAACAAGCATCGAGGCATCTATTATTTATTCTTTTTGCGGGGGAACTTCGAAGAAAGACCAGGTGGGTCTTAAGGATTAGATTAAATCGTGACTGGCTACTTCTTGGCGTTGATGCTCTACCCACGAGATTCATCATGGGTGTGTCCTTATTCAAGATAGTTTCTTTTTCAAGCCGGAGCCGATGTAACGGGGGCAAGGATGAGAAGATAAAGCAGAGACTCGTTACCATAGTCGCTCTTTACTTTTAATGGGCAACCCCAAGATGCTAACATTCTAAGATCCTAACAGGTTCAACACCAACCCCCATGGCTAAAGGACTTGGATAAGGTGGAGCCTTCAGAATCTGGAGTCCAAGTTGGAGGCAAAAGGGCACTAGTCTGAGAACCGTAAATCATTCTCTACAAAATGTGCTTTCTCAGATGACGTGCCTGAGGTTCTCCAGCTCGAGAGAGATAGTCAATTGGCTATATGATGGAGGCAGAGGTTCATATATCTTCATGTCCATTGCTCATTAGACCCATCTCGCCTCATCTGTCCACCCAGCTATAAGATCTTCCTCTCGACTTTATCTGAAAAAGTCTCTATCGATAAGGGCGGCGACATTCTGCGAGGGTCTGAACGTCTAAAGCGAAATCGCGCGGAAAATGTTTATCTTACGTTTCTTCCGCCCAAAGCATCTGCTTGATGAGTCAAAGCTTGCTTGCTTTAAGGGGAGTTTCCAATCTTTTGAAGTTTACGCCCAAAATAATTTCCTAATTGTTTATTATTTACCGAAAGATTTCTATAATGTCCGAGCTATTTATCTGTTCGGAAATAATACACTGATGAAAACATATTGAAACTTGCAACTAGTCCTTATTATGCAATGAAACAAAAGGAACAACTCATAACGAGCTTATCTTTCATAACATGGAATCCAATTATTCCCGATGATATTTCCCATTAGAAGTATTATTATTTTAATGAATACCGAGCTTCCTTAACAAAGCTCATTGTTTCCCGGCAGTTTATTTTCGAACCACAGTATTCCACTAATAAGTGACGTTGGAGCTTATCGATTGGCCATGTGCAAATATTTCGAATGCCGAAGCCAGTATACGGAGAGAATCTATCCTTGCCTCCGGATCCACCAACAACCTTTGGTCGAGCCAACAAATAAATCGCCCTGTGGATACACCGTGAGTTGAATTTATAGTTCTCGCTCGAGGGGATCTGGGGAGTCTGCCTGGAAGATTTAGCTTCAAATTAGACTCTTGGTATAGACGAAACGATATCGCTAACTCTATTACTTTGTCAAGTCGATCGTACTCCGTAATCAGCATCAACCTGCTCGATTGCAACCTGTGTTCAAACGTTCATAAAACTGGTTTGACATCTGTATCCTCATATGTAATTTTATGTGAAATTCAACGACGTCCAGCTTCCCTTCGTCGTTCCAATTTTTTTAACGACCTCGACATCCGCCCTTAGTTACTTTGCTCTTTTCAGATAAGTGTGCGTGCATAACAAGCATGAAACGTCGGAAAATGGTACACTGTAAACACTTGTCAAGTTATACGTGCTAAATTATTAGTAAACTTACGTAAGTCAGAAAGCGTTTCAATCCATTTATGCAATTATTTCTGACATACTGACAATTTAATAGATTTTCAAGTAATAGAGTTAAATCTCTATTTTCTAAATGAAAGGAGCTTATTTTCTTGTTATATCATCATGGTATAGGTCTGTAATCACTATTTTTTTTGTTCTTATAATGACCGATCTTAATGTTTCCTTAGTGTAGAATGCAGATGTACAATAATGTCAACATACAGGGCTTGAGAGACTAGAAGGCATTTGCAAATATATTCTCTACACAACACAGAAAATCCTAGGATATTACTTTGATCTTGAAGTTGGATCAAAGTTATTTGAAGCAGAGGGATTCTCTTTTGATTAAAATGATCTCGATTTATTACCAAAATTATTTGACAGTAGCAAGTAAACATTGAATTTATCTTTGATGAGATCTTTGAAAAAAAAGCAATACGACTGTCGGTTTCTAGATCGTTAAGTTGGGCTCGTACATGTCTAATAACATCAGGATTCAATGGGGTTTGTTCATAAATTCCCTAAATTATAGGGAACTTCTGAGAAAAACAGAACAAAGTCGATTAGTCGCAATTTTCTTCAAAAAGTCGCATTTTTTCAACAAAGTCGAAAAAGTCGCACGATCCGAGCACTGATAGATACCAAAAGCAATTAAGGTCACCAGTGGTTCCCTTAAATACATATTTGGAAATGAGTGACAAGAGCTTCAATACCTGACAGAAAAATGACGAACGAGATCCTAATTTTCTCAAGGGAAACAAATTACCGCCTCCCCAGAACCCTAGGTTGTTTCAGGAGATATGAAATCGATCAAGGGGGATGCTGGCCTATGTAGATTGGAACCAACCAATGCATCACGGGCTGTCGACTGTTGGTTGTTTCGCGATAAACTTTCCTGCTTGGTCAACCTCTTTGCGAGGGGAATAATGGGGAAGAAAGAGCAAAAGAGGTCGTGCTGGACCGATACGCGCCTTAATACGTATCAGCATCTGCATGCATATGTATCATTTTGGATACGCTCCTGCAGATGCTTGTTCGTCTCGAGACTCTTGTGTACAATGTACATACTACATAGGCGTTGCCCACGTGGGTGCTCTGAGAGCCAGCAAGTGAGGAAAAATGTTCTTGGGTGCGGTGGTGCACCCACTGATATTTTCCTCTGCTTTCGTGATAGCGACTTAAATGGTACTATAGAAAGGAGGGAGACTGCTGAGCAAAGCCCTTGCTTCGCCTCGAGGCCCTGCAGCGCCTCCAGGCAGAACAAAAGATTCTACATCTTCTTGACGCGTAAATCAAAGAGGTGACGTGGAATGTGCTTGCTGCTGCATTGGTACCAATTGAAAAGGGGGCGATTGGGCGGATGTATGCATTTTCATATTTATGACGTTTCATCACTCGTTAGGTTGGGATGCAAATCAATTTTTTTTACATAAAAGTTGAGAGGGTGTCATTCATGAAGAGGTGGGGTCAATTTAATGTACTATAGGACTAATCTTAGGGTAATATTATATAGGGTAATCGGTTCAATGGTTGGCCATCCTCATTTAAATATGCTTTTATGAAAGAGTACTCACAAGTAAAACTTCTAATAAATAGTGTATTATGAAGCGCAAACATTTCTGTAGCAAGCTAGGTTACACTGTTTCAAAAATCTGATCGAAATTTAATATACATGTGAGTAATCATTTGCATATACCTTAAATTAATTTTAATATACCATCATGTTGTAAAATTAATGTACAATGTACATGTATATTAAAGTCGGTAAAACAGGGTGCGTGAAAACACCAAGTTCTTTGATGCCTTCAAATCTGGTCAAATATTTAAAAAATGAAGGAATAACCTGAAATATTGTCGACTAAATTCTCACTAAAAATTAAAGTGCAACGTAAGGGTGGAATTTTTTTTTTAAATTCGCTGTGAATGTTAGAATTTCAAGGTGAGTACAGGTGATATATTATGTTTTATTATTTATAATTATTATGATGTTAATGTTTTTTGCCTACTTGGTCTAAAATCAATATTTTTTTAATATTGATCATTGATTTTATGAGTTTCGAAAAAAATCGAGAAAAAAAATCCAAAAAATTGAAAATTACTGTCACAATTGTTTTTAATTTGTGTAAAGAGCGAATATCTGACTTTTCTAATGAATGTTCAATATGCGGTATATGAAATTTAATATTCATAGTCTCTTAGTAGTGATTTCGTATACCTTGGTTTCAGATTTGATATTTATATTAAATGTATATTAAAATTTCAAACATTTTTAACAGTGTAGTCTAGTGTGTTTAAACGCCAGAGTAAGTAAAACCAGTGATGCTGAATCAGCAAGGAATTTGAAGAGGTGTCCACTTGTTGAATTTTTTTTTTTTTTTTTTTATAGTTACGATAGATTTAACTAAAATTTTTTGGATTTCAATTGAATTTGGTGATCAAGGATACACAATAGTTGTATTCCTACATAAAAATTATGTCTGTATAATATACAGACATTATTTTCATGTTAGAATACAACTATCGCATATCGTGTGCCGGAAACATAATGATTTATTACAATATCTGAAAAGCAAATGATAAATATATTTGAAAAATTCATTGTACATTGTTTAAACAAGTATGGGTAAATGGTAAAACTAAAAGATATATCAGAATTCAATGGCGCTGTAAGAAAAACTTACAGCCGGTATAAAATCCATTGTCGAATTTTTCTGATTTAAAGAAAACATCTTCTCCTCGGTCTTGGGCCTTTAATCTTTATAGATTTAAATTAAAGTGTCTTATCTTCAATCTTGAATCGCTAAAAAAAATTTCAAAAATGTTGTGCTATGCGGGGAATCAGTCACAGCTACCTTAAAAAAGTAGAGATTTCCTTAAGGGACACGCAAAATAATCACAAACGCACGCGTCTCGCCTCCAGCGAGACCTTCGAATGTATTATTAACCTCTTACACCTGCAGTCTTCTTCTGAGGATAGAAGTCGATTTCTACGAAAGTTACTGCTCAAAAAGGAGAGAAGGGTGCACTGCGGTTCGCACTCGTTTACTTTGTTTTCGACTCGTGTACCTTTTTTTACCCCCGTTTCTCTGTACGAATTAATTATACACACACAATCCTTATAAGAGATTCGCTTCGAATATATTATGTTGATTTAAGAGTTTCAATTTTGTCAGATTGAACAAAAAAGTTGAATCGAATTATCTTTTGATCAACTTTTTTAACTTTATCAACTGTAATCGAAAATATGAATTATTTTCAGGATGGCAACCAAGATACCCAAAAAAATTTCCGGTAATTTTTCGATTTAAAAACATTTTTCCCGATTATTGAAATTTAAAATTCACAGCGTTGAAAACTATTGGTAGAAAAATTTGTTTGTTTGTTGAAATTTCATATTTTCGAAACTGAACATTCAACTGTTTTGTAGAAAATTTAGGTATTTTGTTGAAAATTCATCTTGCTTTAAATTCACTACTTTGGTTGAAAATTGAACTCTTTCTTTGATTATTCGCTTTTTTACTGAATGTTTTTCTGATAATTTAACTATTACATTTTAGTTGAAAGTTTCTCCTTTATAAGTTGAAAATTCAACTATTTGGTTGATAATTTCTGTATTTTTGTCAAAATCCATCTTCTTGGTTGGGATTTCAACTGTTTTGTTGAAAATTTATTTATTTTGTGAGTCTTTTTGTTGTTGTAGAAAATTCAAGTGTTTTGTTCATTGTCTTTTTGGATAAAAATGTATATTTTTGGTAGAATAGTTATCTCTCTTGGTTGAAAATTCATCTTTCTTGGTAATAGTTTTGTTTAAAATTTTACTTTTCGGGTCGAAAATTCAAATGTCTTCTGAAAAAAATGGCCTTTTTGGCTTCAAAATTTAACTATTTGGTTGAAGCTTAATATTTTTTTTCTTTTATTGAAAATTGAACTATATGATTGAAAATTTATCTTCATTTGTTGAAAATTCCACTATGTTCTTAATAATAGTATTTTGTCGAAAATTCGACTGTTTTATTTAAAAAACGTCATTTTGAATTGAAAATTCATCTTTTACAGTAGAAAAAGTCAGAAAAAGAAAGTTTGAAAGTTCAAATATTTTGTTGGAAATGAAATATTTGGAATATGATGAATGTTATGTACATTGATATTTTTTAAAAGAATTTATTCCTCTATTATTCTCATAATTTCAAGAAAAATAAACCTATTTCCCCTGTTTTAAGAGCATTTTGGGATGTGCAGTCTCCGTTTAATAAATGAAATTTAAAAAAATTGACTTAAAGAGGGGGGGATCGTATTTGTGGCATAGAAATAACACTTTAAAAGTATATTCATGTCTATAAGTGAAACCCATTTTCATACATCCATATACGTAAATGAAACGAAAAAGTTGTCGGACACAAGAGCTTGTACATTTGTACCGGAACGCAGAAGAGGCTCCTAGGGAATGATTCTAGTTATAATGCCGTATGCATGAAGAGCAACCGGAATTTCCTGCCGGCGAGAATCTTATTTGATTCACCATCTCTCATGCGCTTTTCTCGGCTCGTTTGTTGCCGCTGTTACTTCTGTGTTGCTGCTTGCTACCGTAGCGACGGCGGCAGGATTAATTTATCGCGTAAACGAGCGTGTTCTCGGATGCAAACGGCCTTCAAGCGATTTCGAGCAGACTTCACCAATAATATATGCCCCCTAATCCCCCGGGAGCAGGGCCAGAAAATAATTACATTTTTTTATTTAAAAAAAAGGAACTCAGACCGAGTTCAAAATGCTCAGGGGAAATAGGGGGATTTTTGTACGAAAATATGGACATTACAGGGAAAGAAATTTTTTTGAAACAAATTAATGTAGGTAACACATTCCGAACATTTCCTGTTAAAATATATTACATTTTCAACAAAAATAGTTGAATTTTCAACCAAAAACGATTAATTTTCAATCAAATAGTTAAATTTGAAAATCCAGAAAGACAATTTTTTTACAAAAACGGTTGAATTTTCTACCAAAAAAATATGAATTTTCAACAAAAAGGATGATTTTAACCAAAACTGTTATATTTTCAATCAAATAGTTCAATTTTCTACAAAAATGTTCAAATTTCAAGCAAAAAATGAATTTTCTACAAAACAATTCAAATTTTGAACCGAAAATATGAATTTTCAACTAAAAAGTTCGTTTTAATCCAACAGTTGAATTTTCAAACAAACATCTGATATTAGTTTTCCGTTTTGTGGCTTTGGGGTCCGTAAAAGATAAAGGAGATTTAAATTTTTATCAGACGTTTCGGCTCCATATTTTTCAACCAAAAAATATAAAACTTCTACAAAAATAATGAATTTTCAAGCCAAAAAAGACGAATTTTCAATATTTGAATAGAAAAAAAACCATTTTCAACCAAGGGAAAAAAAGTTCAACCTAATTGTTGATTTTTGAAACCAAAAAGGCAGTTTTATACAGAGCAGATAAATTTTCAAGACGAAGATATGAATTTTCAACGAAAAAGATCATTTTCAACTAAATAATTAAATTTTCTACCCAAACAGATGAATTTTTTGAAAAACAGTTGAATTTTCAACATAAAAGTTAATTTTAGCCAAACAGTTGATTTTCCAAGCTAAAATTATGAATATTCAAACCAAAAAGTCGAATTTTTTTACTAAGCAGTTACATTTTTAACCCGGAAATATGAATTTTCAACAAAAAACTTCATTTTTAACCCAAAAAGACGAATTTTTTAAAAAATTGTTGAATTTAAAAAATAAATAATTTTCAAGTAAATAATTTCATTTACAATCAAGTAGTTCAACTTTCAAGAAAAAACTACGAATTTTCAACCTAAAAATATGAATTTTTAACAAAAAAAGTTAGTTTTCAACCAATGAGTTGAAATTTTGATTAAAATTGTTGAATTTTTATCAGTTAACAAAACAATATATTTTTAACAAAAAAAAGTAACAATTGAATTTAACCAAAAAGGACACATTGTCATCCAAATAGGTAAATCCTCAACCAAACAAGATTAATTTTTAATAGACAGTAGCATTTTTGCCAAAAGAGATGAATTTCCAGACGAAAACGATATATTTGTAACTAACAAAGATTTCTCAGCCAACAAAGAAAAACAATTTCAAAAAAATTGTGAAATTTGCAAGCCAAAAAGGCGAATTTTATACAAAACAATTCAAATATCAACCCGAAAATATATATGAATTTTCAACAGAAAATTTAAAATTTCTATCAAAGAGATATGAATCTATCCAAAAAGACGAATGTCCACCAAACCAGGTGAATCTTCGACCAAAAAAGATGACTTTTTGACAAAATATTTCAATTTTCAACCAAACAGTAGGATTTTTAATTTTAAAAAAAGATGAATTTCCAACTCAAAAGGACGAATGGTCTATCAAAATGACAAATGTTCAGCCAAACCGTTGAATTTTCGACCAAAAAATGACTTTTTAATAAAATAATTGACTTTTTAACAAAATAATCAAATTCTTAAACAAAAGAGATGAATTATGAGACAAAACTATTATAGTAGACCAAGTCCACAAAAAAGAATTAACTTTCGACGAAAAATAGTTGGATTTTCTGACTGGATTCTATTAATTCAGTTCGCATCCAAGCGAAGAAACGGGAAAGAAGGGAAAAAGGTGAGGTTTCTTGAAAACAGGGCGAAAAAGAGGATTTTTTTTTCAATGGAGAAAAGAGAGAAATAGGGGAAAGAGTGTGATGTCTGCAAACTTCCAATATTTCCTAGGCTTGTTTGTTAGGGTCCAACTGTGCTCAATACGCTTTTACTTCACGCTAGGTCCACTGGGAGGGCAAAGATATGTTTATTTAACTTTCCGATCGTGTCGGATTCCTAGCTCGAAATAGTTTCTTCTATTATTCTTGTTCCCCGAAAATTTTGTTGATAAATCTTCGACTTAATCTTTTTCACGAATTAATTTAATATTGCGAAAATCCTTCGAAGAAAAAGTTTAAATAAATTTCTCGTAAAAGTTAATGTCTCCTATCAATACGAGAGGTTTATTCTGTTGAATTCTTCAGCACATATTGGTCAGTGGATAAAATTTAATATTAATAGAATTTTCAATTTATTTTTCTGAATAAACCAACTTCTCTCTCCTGGTGGATGTCTTTCATTTTTAAGATCTTTTATAGGCAATATTCATTAGAAGTCGACGTGAAATATTCATTAGTCATCGCGAGTCCACGCCTACTAGGAACTTGACTTGAATCGATCGACGTTTAGTAAAAGGCCCTCGAACCGATCACGCAAGGTGGAGAACACAATACAAATACGCATATAACGTTTTTTTTTTTAATCGACCGCAGCTGTTTCGCTGGAAATTTTTTGTATGCCATTTATTAGCTACCATGTTACTTGTTCTATGTACCGATGAAGATAGAACATGAAACATGACAGTAAGGGTAAGTGTATGCAAAGAACTCGTTCCAATGCGCCAAGACAGAGGTATCCAATCAAAGTCGATGAAGTTGAGTTAAGAGTGCTTCGCAAACAAAGGCGCGTCCATCTACCTCATTATTTTTCTACCAATTTCAGAAGGTAAATACTTCAAAGAGGAACTTAGAAGTGGATAATAAGAAAATGCAGTCTATTAATAAGAATTGCTACTGTGTATAACTTGGAGACAGGTATAAAGTGTTCAGAAATGTACACTCTGTGCAAAAAATACTTTCTTTCTGTTCTTTTTTTTGGGGTTCTTATGGTTAACTTTGTTCAACCTTTTCTTTTTAATCCTCTTTTTTCATGGGTATATATTTCTCTATACTGGACCGGAAATATTGAGGTCTGGAAGCATATTTCGACTGCTCCATGTAATATGGAATCAGGTTCAGGTGAGTCCGTATAATGAATCAGATTTCAGTTGTTTCGTATTTGGAATCAAGACTATTTTTAGTAATTTTGATATTACAGGGTGGTCGAAAAAATTAATTTTCCAAATTGCCTGATTTTTTCCTGACCAATCAACATTTTTAACATAGAATATCTTAAACGAAATAAAACAATAAAATTATTAATTGAAATAAAAAAATTTCAAGTTTTCATTTATTTCAACCAAAACAGATGACGTTTCTACCATAAAATATGAAATTTCAATCCAAAAGGACAAATTATTTACCAGTAAATATGTCGATTTAACAAAAGACCTGAATTTTCAACAAAATAATTAAATTTTCAACAAAATAGTACAACTTTTAACCAACTACTTGAATTTTCTGCTAACGAAGATGCATTTACAATCAAATAGTTGAATTTTCAGCAACAGAAAATCAATTTTTAATCGAACAGTTGCATTTACAACTAAATAGTTGAACTTTTAAGTGAGAGACGATTTTTCAATCAAATAGTTTAACTTTTAACCAAATAATTGAATTTTCAATCTGCGAAGATGAACTTTCAACGTAATGGTTGATATTTCAACCAAAAAGAAAGCGAATTTTTAACAAAATAGTTGAATTTGCAACCTACAAAAATGAATTCTGTACAAATAATGTAATAATTGATATTTCCACCGAAAAATATTAATTTGAAAACAAAAAATTTTCAACCAATAAAGATATTTCAGTCAAGACAAAAGATAATGTTCTTGGAAGTGTTCAAAATTGTTTAGCTCCATGTGATATCAAGTGTTTCAATTGATAGAACAGGTTTTTCTATTCAATTGTTTGTGAAGATAGCCCATATATGGAGCCGAAACGTCTTATGGGAATCTAAATCTTCTTCATTACTTACCGACCCCAAAGCCACAAAACCAAAAAACAGTGTTTTCTATTAATACTTGGAAAAAATTTCCGAGAACAAAGGAGGGACTTATTACATCCCGCAAAGTGGAAATAGTTATAATAAACTGTTTTATTAGAGAAACTTTTGTTGCTACTGCCTTATACATTTATTCATATACTATTTACAAGAAAGTTATTGAAATCCTACGCAATAACTCTGAATCTAACACTGTTATCTCTTACTTTTTTTTCCTTGCCTGGAGATAAATTTCCCTAAAAATAACAAAATAAGGGGCTTTTTGGTAATTGAAAAAATAAGTTTTCTTGAGTGTTCAGGCTGGGAAAATCTTACGATTCAGCGAAGACGTTTCTCCAGAGGCACGGTCGATAGCTCTGCCCATCACCCACGATACGACCATCGAGGGTCCCCCTGAAATATTGCTGTCTCAGTCCCTCTTTCAACCCCTCTCACTCTATCAATGTATCCCTATCTCTGTCTTTCACTCTCTCTTTCCGTCTATTCCACTCCCCCATACAAAGCTATGTTATCGACCCAACAGCCTCCCGTGAGAGCGATACGCAAAACTTTGAGCCAGTCGAGGGTTGCGGCCTGCCGCCTGGTATCTGGCCTATGTTTATCGATATGTCAACCTAGAATGCCAAAAGGACTATCTGCGAAAACTAGTTCGAGTGCAAGAGAAACTCAGGAAACTTCTCAAGCCGGGAAATATGCAAATATACAAAGGCTGGAAACGCTCTCATGGAATTCTATACATCTGGTCTGGATTGTGTTACGAATGCATTTAAGCTTTTAGACACAAATAGTCTTTTTCTGGCATACCCATGATAAAGTCGCTTTTTGACACCTTTCCTCGTTCTGTATAGTGGCACATATATGGCTAAGCTTCAAAACTGCCTTAAAAGGACTTTTTACGGCAGTTTTGATGAAACTGCCATAAAAAGTCTTTTAAAGGCACTTTTCAGGAAAGGGTAAACACACTATCGCGTTGGCTTTTAATTCAAAGGAGTGACTGTAAGTATTCGATTGGATCAGCACAAAAGTATAAGAAGAGAAAAGGGGGAAGTTTCTCGAGAATAGGAGAAAGAGGAAACACAGGGGAACAAGAGAAAGACTGTGATCCCTGATATAATGTGCGAATTCGGAACAGATGTTGACAATTTGACTATTAAGAATCAGAAGCACTACAAGTATGTAAATGAAAGCTTCCGGTCTATCTTTCATTGAAATTAAATTAAATGAATTTTGTAGAAGTGCAGAGCACACTCGGAGAAAGGAAGCAGGAAACATTTGAGCTGGAAAGGTTCCAGTAAAAGGAGGCACTTTTCTTTGATATAAAATACGGTGAGTAAAATCTACGCCGGCTAGCTAGGCAATTCCACCGCTTTTCAACTCTATTGTTCCACAAGCTTAATCTTTGGAATCGTCCTTTTCACGTCTCATATTACCGCTAACGTCCGATTTTCTATTCCGAAAAAGGGGAAATTACTACGAAAAGGTCTTCTCTCCGCACTTCGGCATCGGATTCGTCGGCTGAGGGAAATAAATTGCCAGAGGAAATTACACCGGAGGCGAAATTAAACGTCGTTTCTCATCTTACCAATTTGCGAATGAATGTACGAGAGGCTTGTGTTGAAAGAATTGCTTGAGCGGCTGCAGATTCTGCGCCATGGTGAAATATTCGCGAAAAAGCAGGAGAAACAAGAGTTTAAGGAAAGAGGAAAGGAGGAAGAGAAAGGGGAGTTCAAGAAAAAAAAAGGAAAAGGGAGAGAAGGACAAGGAGAGGTAAGAAAAAAAGAAGAGAAGGAGAAAGAAGAGAGCAAAGGAAAGAGAGATAGTCGCGTGACAATTTTTTTTGTCTCTTTTCCTGTGCACACCCGTTATGCAGATATGCGCCTCATTCCGCGAATCGCGGCCCACACTGCATGTGCAACCGACTAGAGTACAAATTATGCGGAATTGCGTAATTAGGCTGAAAAATAGGAGACTAGACGTCCAGACGTCCTATTTGGCTGTTGTCGCCTTTCATGGAAAATCGTTAAAAAATAATGGCGAGTAAAACCCCGTTAAACATCTTGAAATCTGTAATATCTTTTAAAATTCCTTTAAAAATGATGAAAAAAGTCGTTGAAATCTCGTAAAATTCCATAAAATCTGATAAATCCCCTTGATCTAAATGCCTTGAAATCTTTGATATTTTCTGAAATTTCTTAATATCTTTTAAAATGCCCTTAAATCTTTGAAATTCCTCGTAATCTTTGAAATCCGATGGAATCCACGGAAATCTATTAAAAACCATTGAATTCAGTTGAAATTCTCTGAAATCGCGCAGGAAAACTACATTTTATTTAAATCAAATGAAATTTATAGAAATTCCTGATAATCTTATCCATATGAAATCTTTTAAATTCTTTTGAACTTCTATGAATCCCTGAAATATTACAAAATTCTTTGAAGTCCCTTGAAATTTTGTAAATGCTGTAAAAATTCCTTAATCTCCGAATCTTTTAAAATACACTATAATATTCTTTAAAATCCTTTGAAATGATTAAAATCCCTTAAATCTGGTGAAATTCCTTGAATTCTTCTGAAATTCCATAAATCTTTAATATCTTTAAAAATTCGTTTAAAAATGTTTAAATCTTTGAAATCTTCTCAGACACCATAAAATTAAATAATAACTTTAAGTTTAAAATTTAGATAATATATTTGCAAAAGTCACACATAAAAAGATTTTAGTCAATCATTATTTGCCTGTCATAAGAAAAGGAATAACAAAATTATGTTCAGTGTCTGATTGTAGTTAAAGATAAATAACCTGTTGACGAATCTTCCTTTTCAATTTTCAAAAGGAATGGTAATGGAGTCTTGCATGTTGAAGAGGTACTTATACTTACTTTCACGCACATATTCGCACAACCTTAAGAGTAAACAGGCACGAGCTGCACTTACCTGAAATGAAACAAGAAAATACGCAAGTTAGTAATGATTTCAAAGGAGAATAAATTATTTTTCTTTAATATTGCAAGTCCTTTATTTATTTATTTATTTATTTGACAGGATTTCAATTCCGGGCTTAGTGATCATATGCAGGCGTTTTCCTTTAATTTCGAACGGTGTCAAATAGGGCGATAAAAAAAAGATTTTTTTTTCATATTTTTAAGTCTCGCCGTCTAATTTTGTGCCATTTTATGAAAAATTGCCTAATTCATAGTGTGAACAACAAGAAGACTGAAAATTTAATTTCATAAATAAATTTACCATCAAATTCGTCGAAATCCATGCCTTAAGACACTAGAACGTAATTTTAAAGTATCTTTTCTGAATTTTATTAAATTTAAATGGAAATTTCAAACGTAAATACGTAAATTATATAACAAGCTTTACTCTGCAGGAACAGAAAAAATGTCTTTAAAATAAACATATTCCCCCTTTTTACCTTCATAATTCATCAAAAGTTACATTTTTCTTTTTTTTAAAGTTTTTATTTCAATATGCTTTATATACTTTACATGAATTGAAGTCATAGAATTACAAATTTTGGAATTTGTATGTCAAAATTGTACAATTTTAAAAGTGAGGAAATCTGAATTTGACTTCAAAATTACAAAGTTCAAGTTTCAATTTCTAGTTGAAAGACTTCAAATTTTTTGTAATTTTAGCTTTACGATTTAACGAACGAAAAATTATGAAATCTATTTTTATAATTCAAACCTCAAAAACGGAACCATTTCAGGACATACGGCACCGAATTATTTTTAATTCGAAAATGTCCCAATTTGAATAGGTGAACAATGTTTTTTATTAAATGAAGGCTTTCAAATCATAGCAACCTTATATTGCACTTTTATTGTAAAATTTCAGAATTGCTCACTTTTAATAATGCTAGTACTTTATAAACAACTTACTATCAAATTTAAATATACGAAAAGAAACAGTTATTACAAATACAAACATTTTAATATGGGATAAACGTAGTGTAAAAACCACGTCAACCAGACCGAAGAAGAAAAATGTAAAATAAGCAAAAAAATGTTCGAAATGCTGCATTGCATTTTTTTTCTCATTATCATTTATTTCAACGCAAGTTTTTTACTAGAATATTATACCAGTGGAATACAAAAGCTTTATGAGAAAAGCAATATACTTCTCAATTTTATTTGTATAGATAGTACAATATTTCAAGATAAATTGATACTTAAAAATTTGCATTCAATTCAACGACCTGTATCTCAAATATAGAGAGTACACCAATTACGAAACAATCGCCAATTAGAGGACACTTTTTTCTCTATGTATTGTTCGAGTTGAAAGATAAATTGATTGAAGAGTTACCAGCATATAGTTAAGTAACGGGATGACATCATTTTATCAAATTTTTAAAGTGTCGAATGTGGAAAATTATCGAAAATGTTCATTTCAGAAATATTATACTCGCAAAACTTTGAAACCCGAATTTTCAAATTTCCGAAATTCCTGAAAATAGTATAATCCCGAAATTTCAAATTACCGAGTGTTAAAATTCCTGAAATTAGTTAATTACAGAATTTTTAATTTCCTGAAAATAGACAATTTACGGTAGATTTCTTTTCTTTCGAAAATTTTTATTTTTCCAAAAAATGTAGGTTTCGGTAATTATTTTCTGGGTAATTTTCCACATTCGGGGATTATTTGCAGCTATCTACGTTTTGATGAGTATGCCCCCAACAAAAAATTGGAGTGACCTCTTCCTACTCCACAATTATTAGTTTCACTCATGAATGAAAAATCATATAGCACAGGCACCGTTCGTTAGTGCCTTCTCACTTTCCTCTTTTGTTTTGCTCAGAATCAATGCATTATTTATCGGGAATCCAAAAAACTCTCTACTCGTGTTCAACTACCAGAAGATTTCAATTGCGGTTCACAAAGCGCCGCGTAAATAAGTAAGTGGATCAAATTTGAAATGCAGATTGTCAGAACTAGTCGATTCGATGAACACGAAGCGAACGGAACCTGTCCTCGTCCAATTTACAGCAATAATTAGTAATTACATCTATTCCCGATGCGTTATAAACGCCCTGAGATCCGTCGAATGAATAATCAATAAAGAGAGAGGGGGAGGAGGGTAGGTTAGGAAAACCTGGAAAACAGGGAAGTCAGAGACTTTGAAAAAAATGGAAAAAGTAAAAAATTTCTGTAAGAAGCACTTTAAGTAAATGTCAATAATAATGACTGGCATACAGTCACTTTTTAGTCAATTTTTTTCGGTATTTTCTTGAATTATTTTGAAATACTTTAGAGTTATTTAAAATATTCCAAACAAATATTTAATAGATTTCAATAAATTGAAGGGATTAGAAGACTTTTGGGTATTTACAAAAATTCCAAGCAATTTTTAAGAGCTTTAAAAATTTTTTAAGGGATTTGAAAAGATTTCAGAGCATTTGAAATATTTTAGAGGATTTTAAAGGATTTAAAATATTTTAGGGTATTTTAAAAGATTCCAAGGTATTTTTGAAAAGCTTTAAAAAGTTTCGAGGGATTTCAAAACATTTTTAGGGAATGTTTAACGATTCTAATGAATTGTTAATAGATTTCAATATTTTGAAGGGATTACAAAGGGTTTGAAATATAAACCAAAAATCAATCAAGTAAAATTTGGATGTAATTTGTTGAAAATGTTTCATTGTTGGTAAAAATTAATCTTTTTGATTGAAAATTCAACTATATCGTGACAAATCTGTGTATTTTGTTGATGTCATCTTTTTTGGTAGAAAATTAATCTTCTCTGTTGAAAATGCATCTTTTTGGTTAAAAGTTTAACTAGTTGGTTGAAAATTTTACTTATTATTTTAGCCAATAAGCGAAGAAGTTCAAAAATAATTTTCATGGAAAAGTAAAGAAACGGTGGCATTAGTGGGGCGAGTCCGAAGCCTGCATTTATAAAGGATTCTATATTAAGAATATTGAAAGATTAAAATTTTGTTCTTGAAATATTAATTATGTGGAAAAATGAAAAACTAGTCAGGGAAAATGAGGAAAATTTGAAAATTTCGCTGGGAGCTAAAAAAGAAATCCCTAACAGGGCTGGTTCGTCTGATGCTGCAGATAGTGTAGATATAGGTAGTGAGAGACAAAGGGTGTGCCACTATTACCCCGGGTTTCGCAATAGCTGGGCCCTCGGAAAAGAGCCGTGAAAACGGGGTAGCGAGAGACAGGTTTCCCCGAACAACAGTTTCATTGTGTCCGGGAGCATAATACCACCTCGTTAAAAATAATTCATTTAACCACAATGGCTCGGCTGTCGACTAACTTCGCGCTATTCGCGAAAACGCGGAGATGACACGGGGCAATGCGGGCGCTCGGTTGAGTCTTTACCGACGGCAACGGCGACAGTCTGTAACTACATTCAATTCTGCGCTGGCAAGCTCTTTAACGAGGGGCCAGAGCTCGTAATTAAACGCAATAAATACAAGCATTCCGCGAATCGGAAGAAAAGACAAAGATAGAGTCATTTCTAGAGGGTAAATGCTGAGAAAAAAAATTCAAGTGCGTTCGTATTCTGACAATTGAAGTAATTGCCCACCCTGTGAAAACATTGCGCTGGAAATTATATTTCAGAATCCTTGCTCGTAAAGAGACCCCCCGAAGAAAGGGAAATAAATTTTCATTAGGAGCGCAGAAAGAAATTATAAGTTAGAAATGACCGACCTGTGGGTTCCGCTTAAGAATTATACGTATTCAGAAAAATGTAATGCTGATTTTAGACCCTTATACAATCTAAATTTCAACTAAAATGAGGAATCATTAACCAAGAGAATGAATTTTTAACCAAAAAATTCAACTTTCAACCAAGTAGTTCTTATACCTCCCTCATTCTAAAAATTGTAAGAGGGAAGTTTTATAGTCGGATTTAAATTGTTAAGAATTATGACTTGGAACAGGGATTTTGTTTGAATCCCCTTCTGCTAAATCAGAATTAAAATTCTTTTCCAAAAATAGGATACGGAATCTCTCTGTTCTAAAGCTACAATTAGACTTAACGAAATTTCTTGTTCTAAAGTGGACCTAAACTGAAAATTATCATTCTTTACGGAAATTTCTAGTTCTATCTGAGATTTAGAATTCTTCTAGAAAACTCCCTGGCCCAAAGTAGAAATTCTAATTATTTTCGGAAATTGTCCGTCTCAGAATTCTTTACGAAATTCCCCGTTCAAAGGTCAAAATTATAATTCTTTACCGGCATTCTCTGTCCCAATTGTAAAAATATATTTCTTTACTGAAATACCCAGTCCCAAAACCAACATTTTTAATTCTTTATTAAAATTCTCTGTCCCAAAGTGATTATTTAATGATATTTCTTTTAGTTATTCCCTGTTTCAACTCGGAACTTTCGGAAACTTCCCTATTCCAAGTGGGAATAATAATTTTTTGAAAACTTCCCGATTCCAAAACAGAATTAGAGTAATGGAAACAAGAGAGAAATCCCTGCCATTGCATCAAAGTCCGGCCATTTCCCACATTATAAGCCATATTGTAAATTGTAGGAATATACAATTTCGCTTCAGAGCAGAACAGGAGTTGAGCTTGAGTAATCAGAAATTGGAACCCAGACATTGTTGAATGAATTCTTCCTTTCAACGATAATCCCACAATGAAATGACATTGTAAGACAAGATAAAAAATCGTTTTCAATTTTTTTTTTTTCTGGAAGCAAATGCAACAATATCTGCATTATACAGCTACCCGGAAGCTATTAAGGCTTTTAAGTCAAAGACAATCTTGAAAGCCTTTCTTTCAAAAGATTGTACTAATCTCCGTTTCCTAACCTATACAATATGCTTGAATGTAAAACACGTAAAAGTGAGTAGTGATATCTCTCTAAGGGTGTTCACTCGTTCCCGCCGGTTGCGTACGGATAAGATAAGCTTCTCATACATTATGAGTATTCTCGTCGAAAGCACTCAAGACATTTCAGAGATATAGGTTACGCTTTTTCCCTTTTTTCTCTAAAAGTTCTTTTTGTCGCGACTACTGGATAACATTTGCATTTGGTTGCGGAATGTTAAATGCCTTGTCTGAACAAAATAGCGATTGGGAATCTTTTAAGAAGCTGCAAGATAAATGGCACGATCTGAGTCATGCAAGATAAGAGAATGCCCAATGATTATTTGGTGTTGTGTAAAATGAGCAAAATCGTGAAATGCAGTTATATATTGAGTGGTTGAAGTCCAGAGTGTGAAATTGAAAACACTCGAACAATATTGAAGATACCAGAAGGAACATCATCGTAATGTAACCGGTTCTAAGTAGGCTTACGTGCCGTAAATGAGGACCTTGTTTTTGAAATTCCAGTAATGGAAAAACTTGCTTCCAAGCTATTTAACGATACAAAGTATTCACATTTTATTCACTTTATTATTTTGAGTCTCAGGCATTAAAGAACTTTTTTGTTAGAATCGTTATAATGTAAACTATTTGAAATTTGCATATCGGGAAAAGTACCAAATTGAACATTAAGCCGTTCTCTAGAAAAATTTCTGATATTTAGGATATTTAGAGGCTGGTCTTTATTTACGACTAGTGTTCGATGGGGATTCCTAGGAGCCAACTAAAATTAGACTTATTAGTCATTTTTCTAAAAATCTAAAGAATGATTCAATTCGAAAATGAAATGTTTCAAAATTTTATTTGATAGTTGGAAGATAATTCCACTAATTTTGTATTCATTTGTTGTTATACATGGAAAAAAATTTATCCTCGAAGATTTTTTTCTTTTTGTTTTCTTCTGCAGGTCAAACTTCTACATGTCAGAAATCAATTTCAGAATTTGTCAATTTTCTTTAACGATTTATAAAATCGACCAAAATAAACAGATTGTTAATGCTTACGATTTTGGAACGCGATATTCTAGGGTTCTAGGCACTGAAGTTTACAATTATTTAATTTTAAATTCATTCACGTTTTGTACGCTTTATCAAATTTATAATTAAGGCGTTCAACGAAATATTTTAAAATTTTCAAAGTTTTAAAAGTGAAATTGTCCTAGAATTTTAAACAACTGAATTTGAAACCGTAAGAAATTGTGAAACTGTCCTAGAATTTCAAACGACTAAATTTGAAACCTTAAGAAATTGCGAAAGCTTTCAACATAAAATTATTCAACCATTTATTAAAGATTTTTAATGTAATATCATACATACTGAACAATTTATATTCGAAATTTTTAATTTTTTTGATCAGTAAATGTGTGAAATTGTAAACCAGTGAAGTCTTTCAAGAATTTGGAAGATAACATACAAATAGAATTCGAAAACGTTCAATTAAAAATTTTGTTAAATTTATAAATACCTAATTTATCATTTTTCCATCTGATTTCATTGAATTAACGTTTTCGATTCAAAATCGTTTAACCATGACGGCTTTTAAATAAAAATTATTTTACCATTTTTAATCCTGTGATAATTCTATGGTTTTTAAGCGTAATACAACTTTGATCGTTTTAATTTAAAATTGCTTATTTTTAAGTACCTTCAATTGCAATTTTTACCATTTCCAATACTTTATTTTGAAATTTAAAAAGAGTTGTACTGAAGCAAAGAATTTCAAAGAATGAAATCAGAATTGATATAAAATTGCAACTTAGGCTTACAAATAAAATAGAAAGACAAAAATTTTAATAACTTTTATTAAATATAATAATAATAATAATAATAATAATAAATCTTTATTGAGTTCGTAACAAGAATGATATGTACATGGCAGACAGAGTTAACATAAGAACCCAAAGGGCGAGGTACAGCTTAAAGCTGCTTTCAAACCTAACCCTCTTAATCTAATTTAAAATATAAGTAAACGACACTTAAAAACTAGGGCTTGAATATATAGTTTTCGAGATCATTGCAGAAATAGATAGAAACTGATTGAAACTGATTGTGGTGCCATAATGCGAAATACTCTAGAACTTATATTAAAATACGGAACTTAAGATAAAAGAAGACAAGAATCAAATTACTTATTATGAAGAGACAAATCATGTTACCGTGCGAAGGCGTTCAGTTATTTCCGTCCTTACAGTGGGGATGGAGTAAGAAGCCAGCGGGTTTTTTAAGCTGTTTAAGAGAGAAATATTGCATAATGCTTTCAATTTTGTAAATCATCATAAAAATTGCTAGATTTTGAGGTGGAGTGTGCGACAGTGGCTGACAAGAGACTGTTATAAATCAAGTACACTGATTAGAGAAATAATGTTTTTAAAATGTTCTATCATTCCTTCACAGAAAAAAACACTATATAAGCTGTTTTTATTGATACCAGCTGATTACTTCACTCATTGACAAAACATAACTAAAATACGCAGTGACAAAAGAGAAGATTAGTAGTTTAATTTTTTTACTAAGAAAAGAGTATTCAAGTAATTAATGTCGTTCGGGATAAGAAATATGATGCAATCAAGAATATAATTAAACTCAATTTAAATCAAACAATGAAATTTTCTATAAATTTGGTATCAAACTCCAGAACATCGCGATAAATAAATTTTTCAAACTATCTTAACAATGCAGTAAAGAAACGGTTTTTATATAAAACATCAATTTCGCACTTATTCAGCATGTCGATTTTCCAAAAGCGTTGTTGAGGAGATTTTTTTCATGATGCCTTCTTCACTCGTTGAGAAATATACTAGTCATACGTTGTTAATGAAAGATAAGCATGATCTGTGATCTATTTCAAATATACAACTCCTTCAATGAATTTGATATTTCGTTCTCAGCTTTATATGACCCGACCTGAACGTGGCGATACGATGGTCCCATTTGTTTGTTTGTTTTCTTCACATTTTCAATATTTTTTATATGTTTTTCACCTTTCTTGATATTTTTTTCAATCTTCCAATTTTCTACTTCAAATCAGGACAATCGAATCTCTCTTACTCATCAAGACAGAGGTAATTCGCTACGTTCGTAATAAATTCAAAAATTGAAAAAAAAAGTATATACATTTATACAAAAATATTAGAATTACGAGAAACCAGAAAATATTACATATTTATGCGAACCCGTGCAGAAATCGCCATATATACTACCGATTGCCGACTAGGGCCTGATCCGATGTGTACTATCTGGTCCTGATAGGAAGAATTCTGTGGCCCTGACTCGTACCAGACCGGGCTATGAACTGTGACGTCATATAGCCTCTTCGCAGCGCCATCTTAAGCCACATGCGCTAGATGTAATATAATCACGAACATAACCTTAATTTTTGTTTTCCTTCGTGGCGTTGTGTTGCAAATGTTCTGGGAGTGTTCGACCGTATAATATATTCTTAATACATTAATAATAAATGCCAAAATTAAGGAGCACATCGCGTGTTCGCAAACATCGTGCCATCAGCAAAATTCCGTATTTACGCGATGAAAACGAAAGCAACGAAGGCAAGTCTTTTATGGTGTTACATTTTTTATGGTATTATTACATTTTGTGATATATTTAATTGTATTGTACTGGATCCAAGTTCTAACCTAAACATTCGATTTCCTCATTTTAGTCAAAAAAATTATTATTTGATATTTTTTCGCTCGGTAGCGTTTTTTTTTGTAAAACAAGTAGTTGGAATTTTGAGGTTATATTTTGGAATGCAAAAGACTGGGACGGTAATCGGAAGCAGAAGTCCAAATAACCATTTTGAATTATTTTTAAGGTGTTGTTAAAATAAAGCTCAATCCTATTAATTTGGCTTTTCATTTAATATTTAATTATAATTATTTTGAAGCATTTTAATTCCTACTAGAAAAGTAAATAATGTGGCTAGACTCGGGTAAATAATAGGGGCCAGACCGGGGACAGATCGGGCGTTTGATCGGGCCCCTAGACATGGCTCCGAGGTGGCTACGTGTTTCTTGATGAGTCTGGCCCTGACTCGATTTCCACATCAGGGCCCGATATGAACGAGTCTGGGCCCGGTCGGGGCCACGGCGAAATTTCTGCACGGGAATAAAGAACCGAAGTCCTTTTTCGTTACCAATTTCATCAGGCACGAGAGATATGTAAATTTTAATAATTTGTACAACTATCTAAAAATGGTAATCCATTTTCCAGTGAAATTTAATAGTATGACAATGGAAAAATTTCCAGAGGAAACGATTATTTCTCTAAAATCCTTAAAGTCTTAAACGGATAAGCGTGAAATGGAGAAAAGTGTGAAAATTAGAAGTCAGTGCTGAGCACATGCTATTGAGAAAACGGTTGCGTGAGGAAAACTGCCTTAAAAAGTTAGTTGTGGGTTACTTGGTTGCCACAATCCCACATAAGGGATCAGTTTTCAACGGCGCAGCGTCTTACAGTTCCGCTTGCGTTCCTTTCGCGACAATTCGCACCCGCCCTAGATTGCTAGCATGGAGAGTATGAATTCTACATCTGCTGTTACAAAGTCACCAAGTCACAAAGTAGCATCAAGAAAAAATTGAGCATGTGCACACACATCCAATCACGCTATTAGTCGCTGACCGTGGCGCGAGAACGTAATCACTCCATTCTGCTCCCTATCCATTCAGTGAGCATAATGCTCAACGATCAATGCACACAATGTGCTTTTTCCCTATTATTTCTCTTTACAAAGTATAATTCGAGTTCTGCAAATCACTTGCAATCAAATCGGACCCAGTTTCCGGAATCAATCATTTTATATTGCAATAAGAGGCGTCGGCATTTTCAAATTGGATCTAAGACTTGAATTCTCAGATTAAAAAAGTGATTCAACTACATTTTTAGTAGTAACAAAAAATATATGTATATATTTTTTTGATATTTTGTTTCAAGTTAAGAAATATTAAATACATTACTTATTTTCGCAAACAATATTGCTGACTGATGAATTGATGAAAATGACTGATTTTTAGTCGATAGAATTGCCTGATTTGTCTGCTATTCTAATGAAATAGTACAATTATTTCGAAATTAAAATTCTTCATTAAAATCCCACATTTTAGTGAATGATTACAATGAACTATAAATGACTGATGTAATTACTGAAAGTTACTGATTGTGTAATTCAAAATGACTGATTTATTTAGTAAATGTTAGAGTTTAGATCCAATAAAAGTAATGATTGGAATTCCTTCGTTGAAAATTTATTTCTTCTGTTGAGAATGCATCTTTTTGTTAAAAATTTAACTATTTGAGTGAAATTCCATGATGTACTTTGTTGAACATACGTGTTTTTTGTTGAATTCCACTGGTTTTTAAAATTTTTTCGCTGAAATAATAATTGTTATATTTTCAATTAATTTTTTTTTTTTTTGGTTTGAAGTATCATCTATTATATTTTTTGTTGAACATTCGTTGTTTTCGTTAACTACTTTCTTGAAAATTCTCCTTTTTTCTTAAAAAATCATTATTCTTCTTGGGAGAAAATTAATTTTTTTTGTTGAAAATTCAATTACTTCATTCAAAGTTGGACTGCTGAATAAAAAATTTAATTTTGTTGGTTAAAGATTCATTATTTCAGATGAAAATTCATCTCTTTTGTTGAAAATGTAACTATTTTTTGAAAATTAGTTTTTTGTGTGAAAAATCCAACTTGGTTGGTTGAAAATTCTTATATTTTGTTGAATATTCGTATTTTTGGTAGAAAATTCATCCTCTTAGTTGAAGATTTATCTCTTTTGTTGAAAATTCAAATTTAGAGTGTACTTTTGGATATTTAACTTTCAATCAGAAAGAAGTGTGCCTCACTTTCACTGTGACAGGAGATTTTATTACATTCTCATATAAGGAGAACATAAAATCCTTCTTTTGTAAGAAACACTAAATTAAGTGACGCATTAGATTATTTGTTCGTTGGAAATTTTTGAATAAATTTAAAAGTATCTTCAGTATTTATAAAGTTTGGGAATTTTTCTGTTAGATACAAATCTTTTCTAAAGTCTTTACATCAGGAAAATACGCAGCGTGAGTGAAAGAGGAGATTAGTAGTTTCATTTTTTTACTTAAGAGAGACTATTTCATTACTGTCGTTTGGGATAAGAAATGTCATGTAATCGAGTATATAATTAAAGTCAATTTAAATCCAACATTAACATACCTGCCTCTAAATTGACTTCATAATCAATCTTTCGATAAAGAAGTTGGTACTTAAATTCTCTACACAAATAAGCATTACTTTTATCTTGAATATTCTCGAGCAGTTGTAAACTGATATTTTATCATGAAATATTTAATTCAAGAAATTCTCTTTTCATAGATCGAAAACCTGAAAACTGAAACGTTCGAATGTAATTTCTGTGATTACAAAAAGAAACACATTTGAAACAAATGAATTTGAGAAAATTAACAGTTTCAAAATTAAAGTTTAATTTATGTTGAAATTTTCACTGGCATATCCTATTGGGCTATTCATATGTTTTGAGTTATTATCGTATTTATAACTTGGTTATATTTTGCATCAAACGTCGACCTACATACTTATGAAATAAATCATTCGAGAATACTTTAGTACTGTGTGCTTCAACCAATTAATCGTTTAACAAATACCAATATCAAAATCGGTTAGAAAGCCAATGGTTAATCAAATAAATTCAGCTAAAATAGCTAACACAAAAAAAAACACGATAAAAACAAATAATCAGTTTAAAATTAATCAACCTGAAGTATGAAAATAATTAAACATTTTACGATCGCGGTCATGAAATACTTAAACATTTCCGCAAATCAGATGATTAGTTTTTTAAACGATTACTGTTATGGTCGTTTATTTGTTTCAGCTGAATTTATTGGCTCAACCATTGGGGTTTTGAACAGATTTTGTTGGAGCACACACCTCAATAATACTTTAATTCAAAGGTGCTTTCAATCAGACTGTGTATAATATTCTAAAAAGCTTTGGAATTGAAAGTGCCCTTAGTTTAAAAATATTCAGATCATAAAGGATTTATCAATCTAAAAGCATTCGTTTTTAATGATTCAATTTAGTAACTTTATTGAACTACTGCGAATTCGTTAAAAGGATTGACCACAATAGGGTCGTTTGTTTGAATTAAAACAAATTTTTATCGCCATCATAAAGACATAGACTATTATAATATTTATGTCCGTATTTAAGTTAAACAAATTATCAGAAATTTTTTTTTTTCACATTAAAAATTTGAATCAACACTAATACATCAAATTTTTTTCACTAACATATCGACAAATTGTTGAATTTTCACCCTGCAAAGATGAATCTTCAACAAAATGATCAAATTTTCAAACAAAAAAACTTCAAACAAAAACCAAATTTTCAACCAAATAACTCATTCATTCAAAAAAGAATTTTCAACAAAATTGTTACATTTTCTGCCAAAGAGTTGAATTTTCAACAAATAAAGATTTTTTTGTAAAGAAAGAAAAAAAGTTCTTCCAAATAATTGAAACTTTAAGCCCAGAGACGAAGTTTCTGCAAAACAGTTGAATTTTCAACCCTAAATAATCATTTTCATTAGTTTCCTACAAAAAACTCGATTTTTCAACTAAAAAAGATTAATTTTCAACGATTTGACATTTTTTTTCAAAAGATGAATTGTTAAATAAAAAGGATGAGTTTTCAGGTCCCGGAAGCTGGAATTACAACATTGTCATACAGATATGGGCAC
>CAKNXH010000145.1:315639-330180 GCA_932178445.1 Andricus quercusramuli | reverse complement strand
GATGTCAGAACTCTAAAAAAAAATTCGAAATTTTGAAAGTGGGGGGCTAAGTTCACACGCATTTTTAAAAACCTTTGAATTCTGTTGAAAACATCTGAATCCCTCAAATATTGTAAAATTCCTTGAAATGTTGTAAATACCTTAAAATAGTAAAAATATTACTGATCTCCTGGATAACTTTATAAAATTCTTTGAAAATTTCTAAAATTCTACAAAATTTTATGAAAAATCTTTAAAAATTTAAACCTCGTTGAATTTCTTAGAATATTTTAAAATACCTCAAACTCTTTAAAATTCTTTCAAAGAGCTTGAAAATGATAAAATCCCTTAAATCTTGTGAAATCCATATAAATCCTACAGAAACCTAGTAAAATCTCATACAAGTTGTAAAAATCTTGTAATCTGCAATATATTTCAAAATTCCTTTAAAAATAATTAAACCTTAGAAATCCACTGAAATCTATTAAAATCCCTTTTAATTTCTATTGAAATCCTATGCAATTTTCTGCAATCCAACAAAATTCGTTAAAAACTCTTCAAATCTCGTTACATTCTTCGGAATGAGAAAAAACCGTATCTCTTTAAAATCCTTCGAAAACCCTGCAAAATTAAATCCCTAGCAAAATCTCTAGAAACTTTTTGGGATCCATTGAAATTTTTGTAATATTATTGATATCCAAGATACCCTTTTATAATAGTTCAACATTTTTTGAAATTCTATGAAAGCCACTCAAAAGACTTTCGAACATCATTTGAAATACCGTGAGATTGATAAAATGTTTTAAAACTGGTCAAACCTCTAGGGCAGTATGGGGATAAAACAGCTTGAAATTCGTAATATATCATTCAAAAATTATGAAACCATTGAAATCTTCAGACATCCCGTGAAATCTCATAAAATATGATAAAGCCCCTTGAAATCTTTAATACTTTCTGAAATTCCTTCAAATTTTTTGAAATAGTTTAAAAGCTTTGGTATCCACTGAAATCTGCTAAAAAGCTCGGAAATTTGTTGAAGTTCGCTGAAAAATCTTCGTGGAAAACTCTCGGAATTTGTTTAAATCCCGTGCAATATATAGCCATTTCTTATGATCATATCCTTATTATGGAATCTTAATTTCTTTTGAAATCATAAGAATCCCTGAATATTGTGCAATTCTTTGAAATCCCTTAAAATTGAGCAAATACCTCAAAAGTTCCCTGAAATCTTCGAATCTTTTATAATACCATCTATTTATTTTTTTAAATACTTTAAAATGTTTAAAATCCCTTGAAACCTTTTTTAATTCTCGCAAAAACCTTAAAAATCCCCGGTGAAGTATAACGAGGCTAGAATCGAATAATAAAAAAATATTTCAAAATACTCGATAGAATCATTTGAAATCCTTAAAATCAGTTAAAATCCTTTGAACCCCCTTGGAATCAGTAGAAATTTTAACAATCTCTTGAAACTTTTAAAAATACCATGTAATACTTTGAAATCCTTTTAAATCTTTTAAAATTTCCGATTTTTGAAATGGCGATTCGAGAAAAATATTAGCAAAATTGTTGCATCGTTAAAAAGAGGTGTCACAAAGTGTCAACAGTCTCATGAGTCCGACGCCTGGAATGTTTTCTAAATTGCGGAAATTAGCGAATATTTATGCCTAGTCTCCAAAAATCTATCGTAAAAAGAAAATTATTAAATCCGTAATTTTACTCGTAAGCTATTCTGTATGAAAATTTCTTAAAAAAAGGTGTTCCACAATTTTTACAATCATTAGTACTTCCGAAAAAATTGAACATTTTTGAACCTTCGTCTCGTTTGAAACGACAAATTATGTTCTATTCATAAAATAATCTTCAGATTTAGTGGTAGATTTTTCTATAATTGATGACAGTTAAATTGTGAGAAATGACTTTTAAGATTGGAATGCCAAGATGTGACCTGTCACAAACGATAAAAGTGCATCATCAATTCTGAGGAATATAAGCTCTGTTTTCATCAATATTTTTTTGAGGGTGACAGAAAAAGTTCCTAACAATTTGAATCGGATGATAAAAGACCTAAACAAACAAAAGTCTTAAGATCTGAGAATATATTTCTTCAAAATTTTAAAAAGCATAATAAAAAGTGTATCATTTTTGAAGATTATTTTAGATAGTGAAGAATTTTTGTTGTTTGTAATGAAAGAATGAGCTCATAATTACTCATTGTTCAAGCTGATTAATAAAATTGACAAAAGCTTAGAAGAGAAACCCAAGCGTAAATATTAAAAAATTGTTATTGTCATAATTGTTTATTTAAATGTAGTCATTTGTATATTTGTGTTCTTTCTTCCGCTTTAGGCACAAGTCGTAATTTTCATTGAATGTTAATTTACAAAAGCTAATTCTATTCCTTGAAACGTTCTTTACCATTCTATCCGTCATGTTTTTATTGAATATTATTCAGCAAATGGTTCAATTCAAAAAATTACTAACTACAAAAATAATTTCCATAAAAACGTGGCGACGAGAATAATTGTAAAGAACCTTTCAAGGAATAGAAAGAGCTTTTGTACATATGCAAATAACTACATTTAAGTAAACAATTAATGACCTTAACTATTTTTGTACTATTTGCGCTTCGGTTTCTCTTCTAAAATTTGCTGCAATAATCAATGTTGTCGATTTTATAAATTAAGTTCAAGAGTAATTTTGATCTTGATATTGATATTGATATTGAAAAAAATGTAAGAATTTCTACGAGATTCATGACAATGGCCCCTAAGAATTAAAAAAAATAACATCAATTTATTCAAACTTCCCGACATTTCTTCCCTTTTTCGGGGACTCCCCAATCATTTCAAACCCGAGACGTGAAGCTCGTTTTCAGTTCTAGCTAATGTAGCAAGCGTGTAAAACGGAACGGATCGCTAAGCTGCTCCCGATTCGTGTAATTTATCGATTCAATTCCTCTTTTGAAAAGGATAGAAATCTCACCTTGATTTGCCGTCGGTGAATGTCGAATTTCCTGAATTTAATCCATTTTTGTTGGGAGTCAATAGGTTGGTGTCCCTGGTTTCAAAGAACTTCTCTGAAACAACACTGGTAACTTTCTCACACATGCACTGATTTTTCAAATTCAAAATTCCCGCGAATTTAATTTTTCGCGGAGATGCAGCACCGGTGGTAGAACGAATCCTCGCGGTTAGAAGAACGTGACCGGAAAATGGATCGATTTGGCACGTGCGGAACAACGTGAAAAGAAACGAACCTTCCCCTCGGGCGAACGGGAACGCACTGACTGAGCAGGCAGTCGCCGAGGTGGAGAGATGGAGGAGCGTGGCGCAAACAGTGCAGGCGACGGAGGGGCCCTTACCCCTCCTTCTCTTCTATCTCCCCTTAAGCCAGCTTACCCAGTCAGTCCTCCTTTGCAGGGTCGGCTTCAGGGTAAAATTCGATGTAAAAAATGTGTGGAGATTGGGTAAAAAAAGCTGGACTGCTAGTGGTGTTTGAAGAGAAGGAAGTGAGCAAAAATAGAAGAGGAGGAAGTGAGAAAAAATAGAAGAGGAATTGTGCTGAGGGATTAGGAATATAATTCTTGTCTTGGCCAAGCAATAAAGATAGGGATGTGAGTGAATGAAATGTTTCATTGAAACATTGCAAGTTTTATGAAACAATGAAAGGGAGCGTCTACATATTACGCAAAGGTATTTTCAGTCATTTTTTTACTCACCCCTCACCCTTGTGACAATTTTGACATTTGGTCACCCCCCCCCCCCCCAAGTGTCATTTGACACGTGAAATCATATATTTTGTTGATAATTCATCTTTTTTTTTTTAGAAAATTAATCTTGGTTAAAAAATAATCTTTTTGGTTGAATATTTAACACTTTATTGGACATTTTTTTCTTTTTGGAAGATTCATCATTTTAGTTGAAAATTCATATCTTTTTTGGTTGAGAATTAATTTTTTGATTGAAAAATAAAGTACACACTTAGTTGGAAGTTGAACTACTTTGTAAAAAAAAAAATGATTTTTGTTGTTGTTGAAGCTTCACCATTTTAGTTGAAAGTTCAATTATTTGGTCATGAATTAATTCAAGTGTTATGAAATTTTTTTTTTCTGAAAATTCAATGGTCTGATGGAAAATTGAACTTTTTGGTCGAAAATAACTTTTTTTCTTCAAAATTTATATTTTTGGTTAAAAATTAAACTCCTTTGGTAGAAAATTAAACTATTTATTCAAGATTTGAATTATATTTTATCTGAAAAAGTAGCTATTCCATTTTATGTTGTAAATGTTTCCAATTCATCTATTTTATTGAAAAGGTATCTATTTGGGTAGAAAATAAGCCTTGCTTGTTGAAAATTGATCTTTTTTCACTGAAAAAAAACTTTCTTGGATGAAATGATTATGCAATAAAAATTGAATTATTTTAAAGAATATTTGCAGTCTGGATTGACCCATCGATTAAGTGTTTTAGAGGTGAGAAAAATAAATTTTCACGACTTGCAGAAATCTTCAATTATAATCAATTCATATGTGAAAATTACACTCATAAGCCATAAAAATAATTAAAAATTTGTTTGTTCCGGATTACGTAAAAGCTCGGGGATTTTATCATTCTGCAATTAATTCTGAAAAATATGTGTATTCAAGAATTAGAATCTAAGCTCTCTTTTAAAACATATAATGCCATGAATTTGAAACAAGTTGGTCAGGAAAGCGTTCAATCAAATTTATTTATATTTTAATCAATTATCAGTTATCAATAATTATATTTAATCATTCACATTTATTATTCCTCCAAACACAAGCTTTTATAATATTCCAAGGAGATGGTATTGTCAACTTTTTGATATTCATCCGTATATACTATTGATAACAGAAAACATGTTAAATCTACTTTAATTTACAATTGAAATCTAATTCGGTCCAACAGATCGACTATGAATAGCTATGAGATTCCAAAAATCTCATAAAATATAAGACATTTTTCTACGTGGATTAGGAATTTCGCCAAAAAAGTCGGAATTATTATAGATTTTTTTAGTAGTTTTTCCACTTCTAATACCAAATTTATTTTTGCTACAAGATTTGATATTTTTCCACATTGACATAAAGTATTCCCTATTTAGATACTTTATTATTTAGATTATTATGAATATTCAGGATGGCCTTTCGAAAAATTGGTCGTCGATTGACTAAAACAGTTTTTAAAAACAAATACATTATTTCTGAAAAAAAATCTGCAAAATATTTTTCGGAAAGCTTTACCGAAAACAAAGCTTTCTTCATTTTACACTATCTTTGTACAATTAACCGTATGCAAATAATAGCGTTATATACAATTGAATTTCCACTAAAATTAACATATTTGCAGATAGATATCTCAGAACGTTATGGATTACACAATTTCGAAAAAATACAAATGTCTTCTCAGAAAAATAAATTTTCCGATTGAGATAAAACTTTTGTTTATGGACAACTGTGTATATGTAAACTAAAGTTTATAGCGTGCGTGGGGTATTCATTCACTTGTTTATAAGAAGATAACTTGAAAACGGTTCATTTTACAAAAAAGTGTAAAATGACCATAGTCCTGTCTTGGTTTAAGTTTCCTGAAAAATACTTCGCAGCATTTCTTTTTTTATAAATAATTTATTTAAAACAAACTTGTTTAAAGAATAAACGACCAACTTGTCGAAAGCCTACACTGGATATTAATAATCAGGGGACTAATCTTGACATTCAAGCGTAAAGTTAATTATTTCAAGTGAAGAAAAGTAATCTCAATTGAATTAATTTGAATTCCCATAAACTCAATTGAATTCTGTCGAAATCGATTGGACACAAGAGGCGAAGTAATGTAGTTTCCAAGAAATTCAAATGTGATGGGCTGAATTCAAAATGAATTCATGTGGGGATTCAACTGAATGTAAATTAAATTCCGATGAAACCAAATTGATAGTCTAAACTATCTCTCTAATCTTAAGAAGTGGGTTACTGAATGAAATCAATAACAGTAACGGGTTTCACTGTTTTATTAGTAAATTTAAAGTGAATTCGTGAAAATTTCAAGTCACGTCAGTACCAGAAGGAGTCGAAAATTGGATTTTAAAACCATATTTTTGAAAGTATTCTGAGTGAAACACCTGAGATTTTATTACCACGCCAGGCCTCTTTTTCAGGCTAAGATTCAATGAAAACTGAATGTACGAAATTGGAACTTTGGTGAAAAAATTTTGCTGTTTGGAGGAGCGATGGAAAAAAAAGTTGAATAGACCAATAGACTACTAGAGTTAAGAATTTCGAACTTTCAAATTCTTGGTATTGTTCAAGTACTATGTAGCAATAAAGAGGAGCCTAAATCAACACTAAAGTAAACGCAAAACTCTCACTTTTCTGAAAAGCAAACTATATATTTGGAGCAAAATATAATAAATTATATTTGAAATATAATATGATGAAATACACCCGTAATAGCAATGGAAATTAAGTGTAAGTGCAACAAACTGAAATTTTGTAAGGTATACAATTATAAAAACATTATTGTTCGAATTATTAAATTATCAACCCATTTAGAGCAGATATTTACAGCAATTAAGTATTAAGATAATCAAATTTATTTCTTCTATTCTATTTCATTTTTCAAAGGCCAGCACATGTTATATTTTTCCTTTTTAACAACTTTTATTGCGATTTAGAAATAAGATAAAGTACAATGATCTTTTATAATGTGACTCTTTTTTACAATGGAAAATTTTGCCAAAAAATATTGTCAATACAGTTGATACATAAAGATGAGCTTCTGTTAACTGACCTCAAAACCACGCTTATTTGACTTTATGATCGTATTTCTTATTCAATGTATTTAAAACATATTCTTCAGAATCTAAATGCTTTGAAATTAAAAGTGTTATTCATACTTGCAAATAATACTCCCAATTTCATTCTTTCATCACAATCTAAAATACTTCAAATTTTGAAAACTGCGACTTTGTAAAAACTTTGTTGAATTGAAAGGTATAATATTTTATCAGAGCACAAGGGTCGAGCTCCAAACTTGGTGATAACTTCTCATCCTGCTATTTGCTATTCCACCGCTCGTCTCCCTTTTGTATTTACTCATCTTCTCTTATCACCTTTTTGGACGAGAAAATAACATCCTCCCTTTTAAAGTTACATGAGCTGATACAAAAAGTTTAGAAAAACATAATAAGCGAAGAAAAGTACATTTAAAAGTAAAAGTTTGAAACGAAATTTAAGAAGTAAGTGCTTTTTATATGACAGGGTGACCAGAAACCAGAATTTTAATCTTGTAAAATTTTTAACAGAGCATCTTTTATGTATAAAATAAAACAATTTTATATTCAAATTTTTTAATTTTAATGTTATTTATTGATTTTAATCAAAAGAGATGATTTCTCTACTATAAAAGATGAATTTTCAATCGAATTGTCGAATTTTCGATAAAAACAGATTAAAGTTCAACCAAAAACAGTTGCACTTTCAAACCGATAGTTAAATTTTCAAGCGAAAAAGACGAATTTTTCAGAAGCAGTTGAATTTCCGACACAAGGAGTTGAATTTTCAACCTACAAAGATAAATTCTCACAAAAAAATGTAATAGTTGATATTTCAACCAAAAAAAGATGAAATTTCTACCAAAAGGAGTGAATTTCAAAACGAAAAAGAAGAATTTTCAACCAAAAAGATTATTTTCCTCCTAAAAAAAAAGAATTATCCACAAAATACATAAATTTTGAAATAAACAGTTGAATTTTCAACTAAAAAAGATCATTTTTTACCAAAAATGTGAAACTTAAATTTTAGCAAAATAAATCCATTTTCAAAACAAAAACGAATTTTCAACCGAAATGTTGAATTTTTAAGCAAAAAGCGAAATTTTCAAACCAAGAAGATTAGGTTTCTATAAAAAGAGACGAATTTTCAACTAAAAAAAATCAATTTGCAACCAAAAGTAGAAAACTTACATTTTAAGTTTTAAAAACTAATTAAAAAATAAAACAAATTTGTAACAAAATAGTTGAATTCTCATCCACCGATGAACTAAAATGATGAATCTCCCCCCCCCCCCAATGCTTACTTAATACTTAAATAGCCCTTAAGTTCTATTTTCAACTTAAAAAGGTGAATTTTTCACGAATAATGTAATAATAGATATAAAAAAAAAGGTTTTAATTTTAAATCAAAAACAGTTGAATTGAACGAAAAAAGATTACTTCAACAAAATAGTGTAATCTTCAACCAAAGAAGATTAAATTTCTGCTGAAACAGATGAATTTTTGAACCAAAAAGTTATTTTTTCAACATAATAGTTGAATCTTCAACCCAAAGAGAGGAATTTTCAACAAAACAGTTGAATTTTCAACGAAAAACGATGACTTTATAACAAAATTGTTGAATTTACAAACAAATGATAACATTTTTACCTAAAAATATAATCGTTAACCAGAATTATTATCTTGTAAGATTTTTAACATAAAATATTTTATCGACAAAATAAAACAATTTCAAATTTGAATTACAAATTTAAAATTTTAAAATTTCATGTTTATCATCTTTAAACAATTATTTAAAGTTTTTTCCCTGTCTTTCCCTAAACAATACAATTTCCTGACTTTTTCCTGATTTCAAGGGTTGTCCTGGCCTACGGCTACCCACAATTTAAATATTTTTTGAAGAACAATACCAATTTTTTAATATGTATGTAGAAATAAAAATGTATTTTTCTGCTAATTTGAAAATGTATCTGATTTCTGAACTTGTATTATTTCGATCGAATAATATCGATCATTGTAAGATAGAAATCTGACACGTTTCATGCGCTTTAATCTTTAAATAATGAAGTTAAAGCACAATGCAATTTATGGAATTGTTTTGTGATGAAAGAACAATTCTAATGTTTCAGCGGTTCAAAAGCAGGTGTTTTAGTTCTGATAAAAGCTGAACTGGCATCAGCGGTTTTTCCGCAATCAGGAAATGGACAGCGCTTTCAAAATGTATGAGACGAGGAAATAATAAAAGACTTTGCGTCACAGAATATTACTATTGCTATATCTTCTTTCGATCAATACAATTTTCGAGCTGATTAAAATTACACTTGTGGAATAGAAAATTCACGTATATTTAGATCATCGCCGTTCTTTATGTAAATTAACTTCAATGATAATAAACAGGGTGACCGAAAAATTTCATTTTCAAAATTCCCTGACTTTTCCCTGATTTTTCCCTGACTAATTTTTCATTTTTGTAACAATTTTAATATAGAATCATTTAAAAATGTAATAAAACAATGTTAAATATTAATTAATAAATTTTTGATTGAATATTTTCAGGGCTGCCATAGACTAATTTACTTCAAAAGTGAAAAAGTTACCTATTTAAACCATAAAAGTGACTAAAGTGACTATTGTGTATTAATAATGTGAATATTAATTATCATTAATTGTTTTAAACTGAAAAAAATCAAAAGAATTTGATTCATACACTTAAAGTCCCAGGGTATCAAAACTACCCATTGTACAACGTTTTAATTTGATTCTTAAGCTCAATTAAATTTGATTCTACAATTCTGGTAAATAAATTATCTGAAATCCATTAAAATCTGATAAACTCCCGCAAAATCTTCTTAAATATCCTAAAACATTATAGGTCCCATATAAAATCGTTCCATATCTTCCAAAATTCTTTAAAACCCCATGACATTTTTTTAAATCCCATAAAATGATTAAAACCCTTGGAAGCTCCCGGCAAATTGTAAATATCTAAATATTTAAAATCCTCTGAAATATTTTTAAATCCCTTGATACTTCTTGAAGCTCTTATTAAAGAATCCTGGAAATTTTTCAAACTACTCTAAAATATTAAAAATCCTCTGAGATTCTTTCGAATTATTGAAATAGCTAAAAAATTTAGGAATCTTTGAAAATACCCTCAACTATTTCAAAATAATTTAAGGAAATCCTGAAGCAGGTATAGATCTGAATTCTGTAATGATTTAACCATGAGTTAATGACTTTGTATTTAAAAAGTGACTAAAAAGTGATTTGAGAAAAAAGTGACTAAAATAATTTTAGTCACTTTCCCTGACCTACGGGTAGCCTGAATAAACTATATATGCCGTTTTAATTACATTCTCCTTACTTGAACTTTTATACTTTGGATTTAATTTAACGACGTTTTTTTATTCACTATATTACCCCTTGAAATTTTGTTTTTTTATTTAAAAGCTTTCTTATAGTAGAGTAATCGTAAATGCATTTATTCAGGTTTCATATTTTTTGAACTACATTATTTATCAATAGATTTAAAATTAGATCATTTATCATAGATTACATTTATGTAAGTTTCTTCTGTTTTCAAGGTCCAGATATGTACAAGAATTTCGTGTCTCTGTTCTAAATTCTCTATTAAATTTCGTCTTTATTTTGCTGCTTTATGGTGGTACTAAAAAGTTAGCACCAGCAAGATCACCAGCAAATATATTTCTTATTAGATAAACAGTTTTCTGTGCTTGAACTTTTTACGAGGTGAATTTTGTTTGCTAAATTATGGTACTATTTCTCAGTTTATGCTTTTTTTTTAATGCTGTCGGTCGCCAGAGTAAATAATTTGATAGGCGGTAGACATGTTTGTCTAAGGGAATCGAAAATTTTATAATGTAACAATAATAATTGAAACAAAGAGCAAAATAAATTAATTCTACAAAATTTGGTCATCGTTTCTTTATATAACATATTGATCATTATTAAGGTAGCATTAGTGGGAAAAATTGCATAAAGATTATTAGATTATACAAATACAAATATGACTTTCACTTTGCAAGTGTACAATTTCAAATGTTTCTTAATTAAAGATTGTTCAATTTAAATTTTAAAAGCTTTAAATTTCAATTTATTCAATTTTGATGGCTATTTATTTGGAATTGTTTAATTACCCAGAATTTTTATTGCTTAATCTTGAAATTGCAAAACTATTCAGTCTTTTATTTTTATGTTCTTCACATTTGAACGCTTTAAATAGGAAACCATATAATTTTAGTACTTTAAATCTGAAATTGTATGGCTAATAAGGTTTTTATTTTTATTTATTATCATAATTATTTTTTATTCATTTCATTTCGACGCCTCCATTCAGTATGAGCCTATCTGCTGACAGCGCCGTGTATGAGACTATGCGCTGTGTATAAGCATATAGGGAATAGTCTCATATACAGAGCGCTGTCAGCACATAGACTCATATTGAATGGAGGTGTCGATTTCTGAACGCTTTTAATTAAAAATTGTATGATTCGAAAGGATTTATATTTAAAATAATAAATGTTTTCATCGCTTCATCAGTTGAAATTGTCTATCAGGCATAAATATTTAAAAGATTTCAAGAATTTCAATATATTTCAGAATATTTCAAAAGATACTGAAGATTTCCAAAAATATCCAAAATTTTCAAGGATTTCAAATATTTCAAAGATTTAAAAATATTCCAGAAGATACTGAAGATTTCCAAAAATATCCAAAATTTTCAAAGATTTCACAAATACTTAATCGATATTGAAGATTTCAAAAAGATTTAAAAGATTTAGCAAAGATTTAGAAGACTTGGAAAAGATTTCCACGATTTCAAAAGATTTCAGAGATATATTTCAGAAAGATTTCAATTGTTTCAAAATATGTGAAAAGATTTCATAATATTTCTGAATGATCTCAAAAAGATTTCAAAATGTTTCAAAGGATTTTACAAAGATTTCAAAAGACTTCATAAAGATTTAAAATATTTAAAAAGACTTTGGAATACTTCACAAACATGTAAAAGACTTCAAGGATTTCAAAGGATTTCAAGGATTACTCAACGGTTTCAAAAATATTTCAGGTTTTACAAAGATTGTGAACGATTTCAAAGATTTGACAAAAATTTCAATAATTTCAAAGATTTCAGGAAAATTTCAGAGTTTAAAAAAAATTTTAAACATGTAAATATATTTCAACGATTGCAAAATATTTCAGAAGATTTAGAAAGATTTTGCAAATATTTCAAAGACTTTAGAAGATTTCACAAAGATTTAACAGATTCAATGAGACTTCACAGGATTTCACAAAAATGTTAAACAATTTCAAATAATTTACAAAAATTCAAACGATTTCAAAGATGTCAGAAAGATTTCTAAGATTCTAAAAGATTTTAGAGGTTTCAGAAGATTTAAAAGATTTCGCTAAGGTATCGCAGATACTTCATAAAGATTTTAAATATTTCACAAAGATTTCAAAAGATTTCAAGCATTTCACAAAGTTTTCGAAATGTTTTAAAGATTTCACAAAGATTTCAAATATTTTTCACAGATTTGTCAAACACTTTCACGATTTCAAAGATATATTTCAGAAAGATTTCAAAAATTTCATAAAGATTTAAAAACATTTTATAAAGATTTCAAAATATATCAAAAGATTTCAAAGTTTTCAGAAACTTTAAAAGATTTCAAAGATTTTACGAAGGTGTGAACACAAGATTTCAAGAGTGATCAAACCCTCAGTTATTTTTATTTTTTGTCTAAAAAATTAAAGATTGTTATGCTGAAAAACGATACGACCGACCCTGTCCTTTCACCACTAACTCGTCAACGTGTCGCGCATCCCCTCGCAAGTTCCTCTGGAGTAGTGACTAGCTAGACTAGACTAGAGAGTGTATAGTCGGGCAAAGTAAACTGTAAAGTGTAGGTGGCACGATTGACGCGTGTGGGAGTTCACTGACGTGTGTAGGTGAATACACGATTCGTGTACACTGTAGTGACGTCACGCTGGGCGCCGCGTAACGAATAACGAGGTGGCCTGGAGCCTGGGCTGCCCTGGTAGACCGCGAGTCCTCTCTCCGGGTTCGATCGCTAATTATCCTTCTCGCGATTCTCGCAACTTTCGTGCCCAGCGTGTACCTCGCTCGCGTCTTGTTCGCCAATGGTACATTCTTTTTTTCAGCCCTTTTTCTTTTCCGACAGACTGCGAGATCGACCGGTACGGCGAAACATAGACACGATCTGGGACGTTCGTTAGCATACTGATTCGAGGTCCTATAAGAGGTCTCCAGACACCAAAAAATCCGGGGTTGTCATTTCAACTTTCAACCATTTATCTTCCGAGAGCCTTACAGAAAAGATATTTCATCAGATAAAACAAAATTAATCGTCTCAAGAAGAGGAATGATATCGAAACGCTTATACCTTATTACTGCTGGAACGATCTAGTTTTAATCAGTTTATATTAATGAATCGGTTGTTCAGAACATTATTTACTTCTCGCAACTGAGAAGTTGGAATCATTCAGACATGTATTTCAAATTGGTATCGGCACAATCTGGCAACAGAGGAATGATTGAACACGATTCGAAGAATCAAATTCTGTACTTGCACCCACTGTGATGTATGATAGCGCGACCTGGACCTTCCAAGAAAAGGATGAGTGTAAAGTTAACGTGCTTGACATGCAATTCCTGCGAAATGTATGTGGTAAAACGCTAATGGACAAAGTCAGTAATTATAGGATTTTCAAAGAATGTGGTGTAGAGGAAACACTGTTTGATAAGAGTGAAATAAATTTTTTGAGATGGTTTGGGCAATGAGAGAATGAAAGAAGAACGACTGACGAAAAAAGTATATTTGGGTAAAGTAAATGGTAGCGTACCCAGAGGCAGACCGCGGGTTGTCACTGGTCGTGATTAAGTTGATGCAGTGCTTCTAAGCCCACCTTAGTAAAAGAAAATTTTTTACAGGCCCATACCCAGTGAAGTAGAGTCGTCTGACGGTATATATACTCATGCTAAAGGACTTAAATGATACTTTAGCAGCGAGGGTGACCCGTGTATAGACCTCTGTTTCACCGGGGTTCTAAAATAAAAAAGCATAGTACAATAGGTTAACCGCAGTGCTACGGGACTTGAATGGACCAGCCTTACAAGACAATTACAATAATAAGTTCAGGTATGAATTTAAAATTGAAAACGGCACAATCTGGGAACAGAGGAATCATTGAAAACAATTTCTAGAATTATTTCTTTCCGGAAGTCTTTCAAACTTCAAAACAATAAACCTTTTCACTTCTCTTGCGGTCTTTAAGCACTGTTTCAAATTTAAACCTCTATCGCTCGCAACTTTCCGAACTTGATGTATCGACTTTCCGCGTAGTTAATTAAAGAAAAAGTTTTTTCTTTATTTCTCTCCTAAAGTTTTCCGCCGCTATATTGGTCCGCACGCAAGGATAAAACCGGGATTTGTTGCGAAGTGAAGAACTTCAGCTGAAGTTAGGAAAATGGCTTTCTCAGCGAAGTAAAACGGATCATCGAATTAAGTAACTTTCCCAGAATCAACGAAAGATACAGAGTGGAAGCTTTTGATTTGAAGCTGGCTTGACGGTGGTAAAAAATAAAAATCCGTGGATTCGTAATCCAATGGCAGGCCTCGGACTCACTACACTATTGATATTATTTAACATTTTTTATGATTTTTATCTTAGTTAATTTTTGCCGACCTAATTTTTTTCGACAATTTATTCAGGGGTCATCT
>CAKNXH010000145.1:289465-315539 GCA_932178445.1 Andricus quercusramuli | reverse complement strand
GGGGGGGGAGGATCTTATTGTTTCATGTGAATTAACAAAGTAGCTCGTCTTTCAACCATGTAGTTGATTTCTTAATAAAAAAAGGTGAATCCTCAACAAAAATTCTAAAAGTTGATGTTTTCGCCCAAAAAAATATTTTCATCTTCAATCCAAAACAGTTGAATTGAATCAAAAAGGACAAATTTCCAACACGATAGTTACATTCTCAACCAAAATGATGAGCTTTCAATAAAATAGTTGAATTTTCAACACAATAATTAAATTTTCCGCTATATGTAAAGATGAGTTTTCAACCAAAAACATTTATTCTATACCAAAAAAGATGAAACTTAAGAATTTTAAATTAGATTAAAATCAAATTCAAAATCCTATTTAACGTCCAATATGATATATTATATTATATTATTTTCAGGAATTCTATACATTGAAATATGTAGATAAATTTCCAAATCAAAAACAAAATTTTAAAACAAGAAATATTTTTCAGTCCATAACAAAAATTTACCCAGAATCTTGAATTTTCAAGTCAAAAAGATGAGCTTTCAACAAAGCATTTGAACTTTCAACCAAATACGAATTTTCAACAAATTATGCAACTGAATAGTTTGAGCAATGGATGTGACGTTGGTTGAAATTTTATTTGAGTAATTTTTAGTTGATATTTTTTCGTTTACCAACATTTTTCATAAATAATTGAATTTTTGAACTAAAAAAATCAATTTTCAACTAAAAATAGAATAGTTGAATTTTAATTAAAGAGAATTAATTTTCAATACAAAAACGAATTTTCTACCAAACAGTTTAATTGCATACCAGATAGTTGAATTTTCTACCAGATTGTTGAATTTTCAAACCACAAAGATTTTTTTTTACAAAATATTTGAATATTCAACTCAAGAATATGAATTTTTAACAAAAACGGTAATCTGTAACCAATCAGTTGAATTTTGAACAAAATAGTCACATTTTCAGTTTAAAAAATTACTTCCGAACCAAAAGAAAACGAATCTTCAACTAAAATTATGAATGTTCAACAAAAAAATTCAACAGAAAAATGAACTTTTAAAAAAGTATTTCAACCTTCAAAAATTTAATGGTTGAAATTTTGATATAAGAATATTTTTATTTGAAATAAAAAACAATTGTATTTAAACAAAACTGGCACAGTTTAATTTTCATCCGAACAGCTTTAACAAAAAACATTAATTTTTTACTAAAAAAGAGAAATTTTCAACAAAATACATCAATTTTTAACCAAACATGTAGTTAAATTTTCTACCAAATTGTTGAATTTTCCACGAAACAGTTGAATTTTTAAATCAAGATTATGAATTGTTAACAAAAAAGTTTATTTACAAGCAATCAGTTGAATTGTGAACAAAGCACTTAAATTTTGAGTTGAGAAATTAATTTTGAACAACAACAAAAAAAACGAATTTTCAACCAAGAAAAATGAATTTTCATCAAAAAATATAATAGTTGATATTTCAACAGAAAAATATTTTATTTTAAAATAAAAAATAGTTGAATTTAACTCTGAAAGACGAATTTTTTTAACATAATACTCGAATCTTCAACTAAAACCAATTAATTTTCTATGAAATTGTTGAAATTTCTAGCCGAAAATACGAATTTTTCTACAAAACAGTTGAATTTTCGACCGGAATATGTGAATTTTCAACTGAAAATTATTCATTTTAAACGAGATAGTTGCATTTTTAACCAAAAAAGATTAAATTTCTACAGAAAGAGATGAGTTATCATTTTAGAAGCAGAAAGACGAATATTGAACAAAATAGTTGAATTTTTAACAACAAAAAAAGAAATTTCGAGCTAAGAAAGAAAAATAATTTAATTAAATCGTTGAATTTTCAAACCAAGAAGACGAATTTTTAACATAACAGTTTAATTTTCAACCAAAAATTATGATTTGTTAACAAAATTGTTAAATATTCAAAAAGAATTTAACTTTAAAGCAAATAATAAAGTTTTTGCATAAAATATATGAATTCTTAACGAAAAATGTAATAGTAGACTACTCAATTGAAAAGAATTAACTTTCAACCGAAAATAGTTGAATTTTGTATTGGTTTCCATTGATTCATTTCGCATTCAAATTAATTTTTTTTTTTGTGACACTATTTACACTATTTTTATCTCTGAAGTGAGTCTGAGGCCTGCAATGTGGATTTTCGAAGGCGAGTTCGAAGTTGGATGTTGATCTAGACTCTAGAGGACATTAATAATGTTTCGTTCGACCGGTTCCTCGGGTCTGCTTCCAAGATCGTAAGGCCGATTTCTGGTGGCGCGACGGCGACCTGGTGAGTCTTATAGAGACGATCGGCGACCCAAGATTACAAAATAAAAATGTGGTAGTGTGGAAATCCGTAGGAGTGTAGGCGATGTACAGGCATGGGCAATGTTGCTGCTCTCGTGGGCCCAAGGGTCGTGCCAGAATTCCCCTTCGATGCCACCCTCGCCTCGCCTCGCCTCGCCTCGCACCATAGGCATAGATGCTCGAACACCCTCGCTATTTTATTTTCCCTCTTCGGAGATGAAACAGCTAGGAAATGAGGGGTGTTTTTTTCTAGCAGAAAACTCCACCAGCAAGGAACGATTATGATTTTCTTCTATTACTCTCATTCCTACCGATCTACCAGATATGGGGACAAACAAGTAGTTAAATCGAAAAACATGCTCAGTATTGAAAAATGGGTGTCCGCAAAATTTCATTTTCACCGTTGACCACTTTTTATAATCATTATTCCTTTTTTTTTAATTGTAGTTACGAAATCTTGCATACATTCTGATCAAACACCTGCTAATTGGTTCTAGTGGCTGTTCTCAATTTGTTTATTTATTAATAAAAATGACCAATTTTCTGCGCTATAAATTGAAGCCATTTGTCAAAAAGGGGCATAACTACTAAAATTTCGATTTCGAGGAGAAGGGATTTAACTAATTTTTCTGCTAATAAAAAAAAATTAAATAATAAGGGGATCTGACTAATTTTTCTGCTAACAAGATCTCTTTTCCATGATGTCTATTCTATACGCCTTTTAGTGAAAAATTAAAACGATATTTGCTAAAAAAATACTGCATTTTTATGTCTCATAAAATGATTGTCCTTTCACGTGCTTGGAGTTGTTTTCAGCCTTTTTCTCTTGGAATATAGGCATGGAATATGCCGTTTTTGTTTATTTAGTTAATTTTGGCAAAAACACTACTTAGAGCCCTTTTAAATGAACGCATTCAATTTTTAAAATAAAAATTCTCAAATTTTGCTACCGCACTAAAATTTGTGAACTTTTCCATTCTTTCAAAGAGATGAGAAAAATTAAATTATGGATAAAAACTTAGAATATTTTTAATTTAAAAAGCATATACGCTTATACACTGCCGATAAAAAAAGTTTTGTTATCGGTCACAGAAAAAAATTAAAAATTGTTGGGAAAATTTTAAACGATTTAGGTTTTATATCTACTATATAAAATTCAAATTTGTACACTTGAGGCTCGAAATCGGGCACACGGTTGCGCAGATTAACTTGAAAATTTATACACGTGTAGATTTAGGCATACTAAAGGTGGTTCCTACGGCAACCCGAATCGCTAATTGATAATAGTTTTTGTTTGATAAATATTGTAAAATAGCATTGAGAAAATCAAAATAGTCACAAATATTTTTAGTTACAAACAGTATTTTTCGGTAAAAATAATCTTCTTAGTTGAAAATTCATGTTTTAGATCACAATTCCACTATTTGATTACAAATTAACCTACTTTGTTGCAAATGAAACAATTTTTCTGAAAAAGTATCCTGTTTGGTTGAAAAATCAACTGCTTTGTTGAATTTTTTTTTGTTGACTTCGCCTGTTTCTGATTAAAAATAAAAATCGTTTTTCGTTGAAGTATAAACTATTACATTTTTCGTTGAGAATTCATCTTTTTTGGTTAAATATCTAAATATTTTGTTGAAAAATCATTGTTTTTGTTCAAAAAATTATTTTTAACTGAAAGTTTAACTATCTCAGTTGAAGATTTATAATTTCGGGTAAAAATTCAGCCCTTTGGTTGAAATTTTAACTATTTTGTGAAATTTTTTTTTTTTGTAGAAATTAAATTTTTTAGCTAAAAACTTAACTATTCCACGTTTGGTTAAAAAGTTATCTTTTTTATTTGAAAAATACAGTTTCCTTTTCTGTATTTGAGTTTTTATTTCTATTTTACTTTCTCAGAGTTTTTTCTAAGTTTAGTTCAAACTACACTGACGACTTTTCGCATTTTTCAAACCCAAAGTCTACGATGAATACTTAAAATTGTATGTTGATTCCATTCCAGTATTTCATGTTCAAACTTAATATCAAGAGGGAAAATGTAAGTAAGATCGAATGCAATAAAAAATTTGACTTTTAAACGCGAAGTTCATTCATAAATTAGTCTTAAGTAATAAATGGCTGTTTATCATGTGTTTTACATGTTTTTTTTTACAATTTTATACAACATTTATTGCTTTAAAGATTTCTAAATATGCCGACGAAGAGTTTTTAGCAAACATTTCAAAAATCATTTAAATTTTCAGGAGATTTCGAAAACTTTAAAACAAAATTAATGTCAAATTTTGAAGATTTTGGAAAAAGAAGCTTTTTAAGAATTTTAAAAGGTTTCAACAGAATACCAATTTTTTTTTAAGATTCCTAGGAAAATTCCAAATGATTTTTTATTTTGAGAAATTAATTTTAAGAGAAAGTTGAAAAAGATTAAAAATTATTTCTTAAAACTTTGGAAAAGAATGTAGAAGATTTTAAAGAAAAATGTCTCAATTTTGCACGTTTACAATATTTTTAAAAAAATTTGATTGAGACTCGGTATAAGAGATATTTAGACATTTTGAAAAGATTCAAAAATGATTTCAATCTTGAAAAGATTTTACAAAATTTTAAAGAAAATGTAAATTTCCGTTTTTGAGGATTTCGATGAAAAAAAATGTCGAAGCTTTTCGAGATTTCCGAAATTTCTAAAAAATAATCTGGAAGATTTTAAAGCAATCTTCTTAATTTGAGATACAAATGAAAATTTGGAAATATTTCAAATTTTTTTTTTAATTTCGAAAGATTTTTCAAAACTTTAGGAAAAGTTTGAATTAGTATCTATTATTTTTCCCTAAAATGTCCGCATATTATTTTCTAAGCAGTTTTTTTAACTACCTGAGGCTTAAAGTCTAAAAGCTTATAATGAAACAAGGCTAAAAAGTATAATCATGACATCTGGAGATAAATACCAGGAAGTAGATAAGTAGTTTTCAGGTAGACAAAAATTAAGCTTTTCCTGGCCCAAATTTTTTTTACCTATGTCAGCAAATTTTCTCTTTCAGTCTTTCCTATTAAATATAAAATGTTGATCCTAAAACTTAAAAGAGCAGAAAAACAGTTTCTAACGTTTTGGTAAAAGTACGAGAGAATAACAAAATAGAGGTAAGTAAATTGAAAAAAATTGTGTAACTCACAAAAAAATGTATGTTAAAAATACAAATCTAGAAGATCTTAATAATTAATCGTATAACTGTAATACTGTATTAGTACGACGGTCCCCATCCTAGTATAACCAAGCCAAGCGCTGCTTAACTTCGTTGATCGAGTGAGACACCTGAACAATTCCATGTGCCCAAGCGGACTCTATGGTGGTATATAATTTAATTCTAGACGAGTACAAAAATTGTCAATTTACTTTTCTCTAAAACTCTTGGACGTTTCCCTGAAACTATCGAACTGTTTCTAAATGAAAAGCCTACGCCATCTAATTAAACAAATTTGACTATGGAAGTTGCATATGAAAGAATCAAATAAAGTTTTATTAAAAATGCAATATTCCTAAACAAATTTGTGACACATGAAAATCAGGATAAAACAGCATAAAAATTGTAGAATCAAAAAGGGTAATTGAAATAGAAGGTAAAATTTTGCAAAATATTCCTCTGTTCCCTTGTAAAATTAAAAAATGCAATATTCATTCTTTTTAAATCATGATTAAATTCTCGAGAAGTTATTTGATGCAGAATTAATAAAATACAAAACTGCTAACAATTTTATTAAATTTTTTCACATTCCAGAGATTAAATCATCCACGGAAAGCTGCTTTCATCCAACAAGCAATTTCTGAAAATCCTGGAAACGCATTGTATAACATTTTCATAAAATGTCCTTCTATAAAAAGAGATTATTTTACTCCTTAAATTCAACTCTTCGGTTACAAATTCGTCTTTTTGTTTAGAAAATTCTTCTTTTTAGATTAAAAATTCATCTTTCAGGTTAAAAAGTTCTTATTTGCAAATTCATTTTTGGTTTGAAGATTCAACTATTTTGTTAAGAATTTAATTGTTTGTGGTCGAAGTTGAATCTTTTTTTTGTTTGAAAATTAGACCATTTGCATAAAAATTCATCTTTGTAAGTTGAAAATTCAACAATCTGGTTAAAAATTCAACTATTTCGTTTAGTTTTTTTTTATTTTCCTAGAAATTTAGCAATTTTCGTAAAAAGTCAATTTTTTATTTGATTTTTGGTCGAAAATTTAACTGTTTTGTTGAAAATTCAACGAATTTATTTTTGGTTGAACAAATTTATCTTTCTTCAGTTTAAAATTGAATTATTTGGTTTTAAATTAACTTATTTGTTGAGAATTTACATTTTTGGGTTGAAAATTTAACTGTTTTGTAGAAGTCTTTTTGACTGATGAATATTTTTAGTCGAAGTTCAACTATTTTAGTGCAAAATTCAACTGTTTGCTTAAGAACTAAACCATAAATTTGACAATTAAATGTATTTGGTAGAAAATTACCTTTTTTTGAAAAATCATATTTCTTGGATGAAAGTTATACAACTAATTCGTTTTTATGGCCTAAAAATACAACAATTTGATTGAAAATTCGTCATTTTTTTAGTAGAACATTATTCTTCTTGGTGAAAAATTATTTTCTTTTTTGGTTGAAAATGTACCTATTTAATTAAACATTCACATTTTTTCATTCAAAATTTAAGTAGTTGATTGAAAGTTTAACTATTTCATTTTTGATTGAAAAGGCATCCTTTATGAGTTGAAAATTCAAGTATTTGGTAGAAAATAATCTGGCTTAGTGAAATTTCATCTTTTTAGGTAAAAGAGTTAGTTGGTTTGTTGGAAATTCTTTTTTTTTTTAATGAGGATTCAACTATTATGTTAAAGGTTTGGCTTTTTAAAGTCAACTGGTTGGAAGTTAATTTTTTAAACTGGAAATTTAACGTTTCCATTTTTGGTTGAATTGTTTCAGCTAAAGCAAACGTTTCAAACGATGCAACTGTTTTGAAGAAAATTCGTATTTTTTATTTGAAAATTCAACAGTTTAGTTGAAAATTAACATTATTGTTGAAAATTTATATTTTTTTGTGGAAAATGCAACTATTCTAGTGAGAAATTGAACTATTTGGTTGAAAATCCATCTTTCTCGATTGAACATTCGTCTTTTGTTAGAAAATTGATTAATTGGTCGAAAATTTATCTTTTCAGGTTAAAAATTCAACAATTTTCTTGAAAATGTTATATATATATTTCTACTTGCAATTTTAAATATTGAATTCAATATGGTACCTATACCGGGTCAATCTCGTGGAAAAGTTGCGGTGTTAAGCCAATTAGAGCGTGGATAACACTCGGATGGGTGACCATCTGCGACGTACGATCAGGTTGTGTATTCTTTGCGTGTTAACCAATGTCGAATGGGAGGTTTTGACTCCGAGGATGATTGTTTACATTCGAATGTCTACCGTCAAACTGGACAGTCGGAAAACCGGCTGAAGTCGGGAAATGGTTTTCTGTAGTTTTCCTCTCCCCTCGTCGAACATCCAGGCAAATGCCGAGTACTTATAAAAAAGTCCGATTAAGTCGCGGGTTATCACCGGTTGTGATTCCATACATGTGCATTAAGTTTATTTAAAATAATTTATTCCCCTGTTCTTCTCCTATTTTTGTCAAAAATCGTCCTATTTATCATTTTGGACTTTGAAGACTGCAAAAGTAAATTTACGTTGAATCGCGCCGGGAAGAAATATAGACTTGGGGTGGAAAAAGGACGTGGGTGGTTTTGGGTCGAAGCTATAAGTTGTAATTATTCGTGAAAAGTTTCCTGAGCTTTCCGAGCTTTTGCTTGAGCGAACGCAAGCAAAGTTTCCGTTATGCGCGAATTCAATTTTGCGACGAAAAGCCGACTCGACTAGATTCTAACAATACGACGAAGAACCACTTGACTCGAAACCGCACTTCGATCCTCGTTGAGAATCGGTACAAAATACAAAATAATGTCTGTGTCCAGCGTCTACTGCCGTCAATTCGTGCCTAGGATTCAAGAAGATTGTCTCGAAACTTTTCCAATCGATCTTATCTCGCGTTATCCACTTCGCAAGTAAGAATGATGTCCAGGTCTGTTCGGAATATATAACAGAGACAATTTATTATCCTTACTCTACTTTATATTCCTCTGAGGTATCTCACACTCTTCTTTCTTTTATGGGAGCTAGTTGTTGATTTCAACTTAAAGGAGTCATCAATTCCTTCCTTTCTTCTTATAGAAAAGGGGTTCTCTGCTTGTAAATTGATTTCAAAAAGTTATTGAATACAATCCAAAATTAATATGACGTTATTTTGTTATTTCACCAAAAAATAACTTTAAAATAAAAGACAATTATTTTGAATGAAAGGCAGATCTTATTGGAACAAAAAATCACTTCTTTGAACCAAAGAAATTTCTTAGAAGCAAAGAAGTTTTTCTTTAACCAGATTTTGATTCAAGATGAACCAGGATGAGGTAATTTTGATTCAAAAATCTGTTCGTACGATTTTTAATTCAACATTGAAAAGTTACCTTACTGTCAAAATTCAGTCACTTCATGTTGTAGCATCCGATATTAAAATAATTATATAAATACAAACTAATAAATAACACAGTTGAAACAGTAGCATTCAATAATAATAATTTTGAAATTAGAAACCTTTTAAATTTCATGATTTCAGAATCATAGGTACAAAATAATAATTTTAAAAATGGTAAAATTTAATTTTCAATTTTTTGTAATTATTTAACATTATATTGATCCTAATTTTAAACAATTAAAGCCTAAAGTGAAAATTTGCGAGTTGTTCTATTTCATATTCTACGTTTGAAACTGCAAACATTCCTATTTTAATTGGAATGACATCATTTTGCCAAACTTTCAAAGTTCCGAACGTGACAAAATACTGAAAAAATACCTTAAGAAAAACTTTCGGAAAAAAGTGAAATTCCCGGATAAAAATAAAACCATCGAAAATTTTTATTTCCGAAATTAGTCAAATTCTGAAGTTTCAAATTTCCAAAAATAGTAAATTGCCCAATTTTCAAATTAAACAAAAAATTTAATTGTGCACTTAAGAATGAACACCTCACATAAAAAAAGATTATTATAATAGAACAAACAACTATTAATTTTGTTGCGGAATTTTAAAATGTGGCAATTTCCTGTCATGAATAAATTGTATTTTGTCAAAATTAAACAATCTTCTATTTTAACGATTTCCAATTCAATATGTTCTGCAATTTTGAAATGTTATAATTGAAAACTGTTCAATTAAAGCAAATTGTAAATAAACATTTCTAGATTTTGATAATTTGAAGATCAAAAGTCAAATTTTCAATTATCTGAATCTTCCAGATTGAAGGAATTTCGAATGTAAAACATCATAATTACAGAATTTGAATTTAAGAAGATTTACATTTCAAAGAATTGAAAACTGTGTAATTTTAGACTTATAAATAAAAATTTTTTAATTTTGATGGTTTTGAAAGTCAAAAGTCAAGTTTTCAATTCTAAATCTTCCAAATTGAAGAAATTTCGGATGTAAATGATCTAAATTGCAGCATTTTTACTGTAATTTAAAAAAATTGAAAAGCCTTCAATTATAAAGATTTACCATTTAAATGTATATAATTTTGATGATTTACGATTGGAAATTCTTCAATTTTAACGATTTACAACTTAAAATTCTTAAGTTATAAAGATGTATAAATGAAAAATCTTAATTATTGATAATTTTGACACGAATTTTGATCATTTAAAAAATCTAAAGTCAAGAGTTTTCAGTTCTAAATCTTCCAAATTGATGGGATTTTAAATTGTCAAAATTGCAACATTTTAAATTGTAAAATCTAAAACTTGCAGAATGGCCTATTTCTACAATCAAGTTCTACCATTTTGAAGAGTTACAATTGAAATTCTTGAATTTTGATAGTATAGAATTAAAAATTATTGAATCTTTAGGATTTATACTTTGAAGGTATGTAATTTTGAAGTTTTTTTTTGAAATAGTTAAATTTTGAAGATTTGTAATTGAAAATTCTTAAATTGCTAACAATGAAAACAACAGCGTCGATCTATGTTTTGGAAATTCTTAGAATTTTTTGAAATACCTAACATATGTTTCCGCATACAAAAATGGGAACTTGGCAGGAACTTTAAGTTACTTGAATAAGTGACTGGAAATTAGAGTGAACCGAAAAAGAATTTATAAATTGAAAACGCCTTAGCTCTGAAAAGTGTTAACGATTTCATCATCGAAATTTTTTTGGAAGTTCATTTTGAACATAAGAAAGTTTTTCTATTGCTGAAAAAATTTTTTTTATCATTTTTAGAGCTCCTAGATATTTTTTTTCATTTTTAGGTTTCCATAAAAAATGTAATTTCTCCTATATAAACTCAAATAAAAAATCTAAAAAATGGTAAAAATTAGTCATATTATGCAGATTAAGAAACAAAAATAACATTCACGATTTTTCCAAAACTCTGCGATTAACATTTTTTTATTCAATTTCGACTCCGCCCAACCGCAAGATAATTATCGATTTATTTAAATTTTGATACAAAATATAAGAGACTCAGAAGGAAACTTGTCAGTGCTAAGGAATTTGCAATTTATAAAATTTTGTTTAGATCCACCCTACTGGAAATATAACAAGTTACAATTTGCACAAAGTAGCTGCAGCTATAATTAGTTCCTTTTTCATAGATCAACTTCTCCAACACTGCATCTAATTTTAAATCATGAGAATTTGTTATTCCAATTGAAACAAGAAATAATTAAGAAGAAACTGAAAAAAATGGAGAAAAACTAAGAAATGAGTCAACCTAAAATGTTGAGTTTCTCTTTAGTGTTTGAATTTTCTGGATATCGGTGGTACCAATTTTTCATCTATCTGATTGAGGGCAGTGTGCGGAATGTAGTCTGTAAAAAGCGAGGGAAAAAGCTAGTCAGTTGAAAATTCGAAATGGTGCAGATGAAATTCCGAAGAACTGTTAAAGTCGGTTCTTAGTGCAGGCGGTTGTTTTGTGTCCTGTTGGATATCGGTATTGACTATTGACCATTGTTAGGTCACGGTTGACATTCAGGCTACATCTCGCTTTGAAGTTTGCCGAAAAGAGTCTGCGTCCTTGGGGTCGATACAAAAGGTAGCACACCCTCGAATTTCCTGCACTGACGAGTGGCAGTAGGACCTGCTTTTAGAAAATCCCTCGAAACCAATTTATCTTGAGGAGCTTCCTTCTCGACACGACGCTAAACGGATTTTCTCTTCGGTACATTAATTGCCCCATTCGTCGGGAAATTAGTTCGAGTTTCTTTATTAATATCGAGTGCTTCTCTCAAGAAGAAGTTAATTGCCTTTTCATTCAGATTCTAATGTTCAATTGTTTATAGAAATCGAAAAGGGGCCGTTTAAAAAATACGTCATTCTTACATTCAGGGGGGAGGGAGGGCACGATTTGACACTATTTCTGACGAGGAGAAATATAAATGTGGCTGAAATTTTTTTAAAATGCTTGATAAAATAAAAATATGTGATTTTATTTTACAAGTAAAGCATCTCAATACAAACTTCGCACTCATTTCTCTATTCTCCACTCAACTCGCTCTTTCGCTTAAATTCGAACTGAATTAAGAAAGTCCAACAATTTTTCGTTGGAAGTTAATTCTTTTTAATTGAAAAGTCTACTATTATATTTTTGGTTCAGAAATCATCTCGGAAATCATCGATTTTGGTAAAAATTCTACTATTCGGTTCAATATTGAACTATAATGTTGAATTAATAAAGAGTAAAGAAAAACTATTTGTTTGAAAGTTGAACTACTTTGTCAAAAATCATTTTATTGATTTAAGATTGAAATATTTTATTGAAAATGTGTTCTTTTTTTCATTAATAATTAATTCTTTTTGACAGGAACTTTAAATATTCCATTATTGGTTGAAAATTGATAGATTTTAGTTGATAAATAAAATATTTGCTTGAAAATTCATGTGTTAAAAATTCGTCAATTTTGGTAGAAAATTCATTTTTTATTGAAAATTCAACTACTTGGTTAAAAGTAGAACTACTTTATTGAAGATTCATTCTATTAATTGAAGATTCATCCTTTTCGATACAATGTTAAAAATTTTGTTGAAATCTTTTGTTTGTTTGAAAATTAATGTTTTGAACTGCACATTTAACTCCTTCATTCTGGGCTCAAAATTGATAGTTCTTTGTTTTAAATGTAACTATCTCGTTGAAAATGAACTATCTTGTTCAAAACTCAACTGTTCTGTAAAAAATTGATCTTTCTTACTTTAAAATTCAACTTTTTTGTTGAAAATTGATCTTTTTTACTTCAAAATTGAACTTTTTTGTTGAAAACTTTTCTCTTTGGAATAAAAATTCTATATTATTTTCGTAGAAAATTCGACTATTTGGTTGAAAATAAGCATTTTTGTTGAAAATTCATTTTTTCATTTGAAAATTCTACTTTTTGTAAAAAATTCATTTTTTCATTTGAAAATTCTACTTTTTGTAAAAAATTCGTCGTTTGAGTTTGAAGAATTGAAGATGCACCTATTTTCGTAGAAATTCGTTCTTTTTTTTATTAAAAATGCAACTATTTAGTTGAAAATAAATCGGTTTTGGTTGGGGATTCAACTATTTTGTTGGAAGATCGCCTGCTTTTTTGAATTTAACAGTTTTTATTTTCAATAAAAATCTTTTTCGTTCCAAATATCAACTATTACATTTTTCTTCTTCGTCTAAAATTAATTTTTTTTTAAAGATTCACCATTTTTGCTGAAAATTCAACTATTTTGTTGAAAAATTAATTATTCTTCTAAAAATTATAAAATTATCTTTCAGGCTTGTTGAAAATTCATCTATTTAATTCGTTAAAAATGAACTTATTCGTTGAAAATTCATATTCGAGGTTTGAAAATTTCGTCTTCTTATAGATAAAGCTTAAAAATTGAACTGTTCTGTTGAAAATTCGACCTTTTAGATCGAAAATTTTATTGTTTTGTTCGAAAATTCCACTATTTCGTTCATAATTAACTTTTTTGTAGAAAATTCAACTGTTTTGTTTAGAATTTGCCTTTTTGTCGAATTCGTATTCCATGGTTGAAAAATTAAACTGTCCTCTAAAAAATTCATCTTCTTGGCTTGAAGCTTCAACTATTTGACTAAAGATTCAACTGTTTGTAGTTGAAGTTTAATCTTTGTGGTTTGAAAATTCGACCAGTCAGTTGAAAATTCATATTTTCAGGATAAAATTTAATTCTTTTTTTGATAATTCCTCTCTTTTCTTTGAAAGTTCAACTATTTCATTGCAAATGCAACTGTTTGGTATAAAATTCATCTTTTGGTAAGAAATGAATCTATTTTGTTGGTAAATTCAACTACTTTGTTGAAAATGTAATATATTTCGATTGGAAATCTTCAGCGTTTCATATTGAATTCAATATATTACCTATGCAACTTACATTAATTATATTCAAAAGAATTGATTTCCCTATTATTCCCCTATATACGTCAAATATCCCTGGAGGGATATTTGTAGTAAATTTTTTTTAGTTTGAAATTCCAATTAAAATTAGTATATGTTGTCGTGATTTGCTATATTTTAATATACTTGCTATGTTTTATCAAAAGCATATCTGATGCTTATGCTTGATTTTATGTGAGTAAGCTGATCAAAGTGTGCCGCCTTTACCAGAATCACCTCAGCGATATGGCAATTGGAATGGGAAAAAAATCCCATTCAATTTCTTCGAAGACCCATTGGCATAAGAAGTTTTTTTTTCTTAATCTTGACTTCCTGTCATTTTATCGTTCTGGTATGCTCGATGGTATGCAATACTTATTATGCTGACTGGACACGTTACTTAGATGGGGTGGTCATAACTGTTGATAAAACTCTTATATCAGTGCCACTGACTGAATATGATACAGGCGATAATATTTTGAATTTTGATCCTAAAGGCTATACGACTATACGTTCAAAAGTGTTACAGAGGCTTTTCAAATTAAGAAATCAACGTCCGGAAATAATTGAATTAATTGCGTACAACGATACAAAAGATGTATAACTGCGATTAAACTGAAGGTTATATTAATACTTCTTCCACATTTAAAAACTCAATATTATATTTCTTGTTAAGGCGGTATTAGAAAAAAGTAGATAGCCTTCATAAAAAGAGACATATATGGATACATCTTTTCGATAGTAAATGATTCTATCGAGCCATCTACCGTATATATGTTAAGTAGATAGACTTTTTGATCGTAATACGATATCTTTTATGAAGACCGAATAGAATTTGATTTACAAAGTCCATCGTGCAATTTATCCATGAATTTCATATATATGTGTCTGACTATAGCTCGATCAAAAAATAATTATAAATACCGAGACATATACAGACGTATTATGATAATGATTTTTTATACTCAAATATCTCAGGATCAAAAATATTTCTTCTTTAGATGATATAAATAATCGAGCGTACAAAGTTTACTTTGAATCCAAATAAAAAATTAAGGAGTATACAATACAGGTTAAGACATCAATTATTCAGATGATCCAGATCTCTTGAATTTAAAAATTTTCCAGGGAATAAAATGTTTTAAATTTCGGACTACTCATCTTTTCTATGACTAAAAAGTAATTTTTTTCCAGTATATCGATAATAGGCTTCACAAGCCAAAAAGCTCTAAAAAAAGGAAAATAAGGAGATTTTTCACGAAAATACGGGAATAAATTCTTTTACATAAAATTAATCACACGAACCAAAAAGACTTTAATAATTTTAAATAAAAAACCGTTCCATTCATCCAAAAAAGAGGATGATATTTGTACCAAAAGATACGAGTTTTCAACAAAATAGTTGGACTTTCAACACAAAATGACGATTTTTCAACAAAAAAGTTGAAATTGCAACCCGAAAATATGATTTTTCAACAAAAAATATGAATTTTGACCAAAAAAACATAAATTAACAAAAAAAAGCATGTAACCCATAGTTTATATTTCAACTGAAAAAGAGTTTTATTTTAAATCAAAAACAGTTTCATTTTAATCAAAATAATTACATTTTTAACTACAAAAGATGACATTTTTACCAACAAATATGAATTTTCAACAAAATAGTTGTACTTTCAACACAAAATGACGATTTTTGAATACAATAGTTGAATTTACAATCTAAAAATAGTAATTTAAAAAAAAAAATTTTGCACCGAAAAATTGAATTCTCAACCAAAATAGTTGATTTTTCAACAAAAAGGTGAATTTTCATCCAAGAAGATTAGTTTTATACCAAAAAGATGCATTTTCAAAAAATAGTTGAATCCCTAGCCAAAACAGATTAATTTTGAACTAAATTGTTGCATTTTTACCAGAAAAGATGATATTTACACCAAGGGATAGTATTTTTCAATAAAATCGTTGAAATTTTAACACAAAAAAGACGATTTTTCAACAAAAGAGTTAAATTTACAACCTTAAAATATGAATTTTCAACAAAAAAGTTAATTTTCCACCAAATAATTGAATTTTCAAGCAAAGCAATTTACTTTTCAACCAAAAATTATTTTTATTGCCAAAAAAGACGAATTTTCAAAAAGTCGTTTAACAGTTCGGTTGAAAATTAAACGGAAACAGAATTATTTTCAACCGATCAGTTGCATTTTTAACGAAAATAGATGAATTTTCTATTTTTAACAAAACATCAATTTTCCACAAAATAGTTGAACTTTCAAGACAAAATGACGAGTTTTCACAAAAACAGTTGAATGTACTACCTGAAAATATGAATTTTCAACAATAAAGTTAATTTTTCACCAAATAGTCGACTTTTCAACAAAAGGATGAACTTCTTACCAATAAGATTAATTGTATAAAAAAAAAAAAAGAATCGGAAATTATAATTTATTTAAATTCATTTAATTTTATCGATACACGTTAAAAACCAGATGAAATTTGTTTTTCTGTCAACTTAAGTTTGATAATCCAATTGACGATATTCCAAAAAGCCAGAAAGAATCATTAGCGCAATTTTTTTCAAAATATTAATTTATCACGTATTAAAAATTTTTATTTCAAACACTTGCAAATATTTAGATATATCTACTTAAGAATTGTCGTAATACTTAATTCAATTTGTTAACTTATTAATATTAAATTAATTGATTATTTAGACATGAAAATTATAAACAATGTAGATATGCCTCTTTTCGGGGAAAGTTGGGTCGAGTTACCGCTGGAATTTCAGTAGAGAAAGTCGCTATGTACCTGTATTTTTCGGCACTAGGCACACGGACTGCAAAAAAGCCGAAATCCTCACCAAAAGAACATGTCCGTAGTTGTGCCTGATCTATCAGAATCTCAGGATTAATTCGAGCCCAAATCCTCGAATTCCTGTAGATATGCCAGACTCTTCTGAAGACTTCTTCATTAGGTTTTCTCGAAAATCGCTGTAGATATGCTAATGAAGGACCAATTATCTCGAAAAGTGATTAAACCTTTAATTATGATTAACGTAAATAAATTTATTTTTAATTGCAAATCCAACGACATAAAAAGCTCATTTTTCATTCAAAAATCAGATAGCATCTTTCTTCATCAGGTCGGCAGGAGTTTTTATAATAGCCTTCGAATTCCTTTTTTATTTTTCCTAATTTGTCATGCAGTTCGTTAAATTGTTGAATTCAGTAGCCGAGTCGAAAACAGCTCTTTCCTAATCAGCCGGGCAGTCCCCTATCCACTATCCACTATCCATTCTCGGATCGAAGTTCACGGCTCGTTAACCTACACCTCCTCCCGGTTCACTCGTGTCCTTAGATGTATCGACTACCGGATCTCACGAGTTTCGTTCGAACTCGAAAAGAAGAAACGTAACAGGGCCGTAAAAGTTTGTAGATCGGCATTGCGATTTGACCTCAGTCTGGATCCTGTACAGTGTACAGTGTACACTCTACAATCTCTACATTTCTACAATTCTACATTCTACACTTCTACAGTTCTACCCTACAACCCTGCAAAATCCTCTTCCACTACTTCCCTGGAGCTTTTCCTTTTTCCTCTCGAGTTCCGGGACGCATGTGGCGAGTTATAAACTTTCCCTCGCGACTTGAAAACTTTTTGCCCGTCTGGCATCCTGGCCACTACCCAAGTTTTCTGCTCGATCGAGTAACAGGTCATCCTGCCGGCTGTCCAGGTCAGGGAGGTCCATTGTCAATGTCGAAGTCGAAAGAAACAGAAATCCGTCAGTCTTGACTTTTTCAGATGACATTTTGGCCCAACAGGGGGCTGTCCGTAGGGCCCCGAGGGACTCAATCCTGACTCTATAAGTCTACAGTCAAGAGACGGGTTTGAAAATGGAAATATATGCATGGAATTCCACCCAAAAATAAATTTTTTCTCAAAAACGGAGGCCTGGCTGCATCTGGAGTGGACAGATACGACTTCCTTTAGATTCTTAAGAATGAGTTTAGAATTCAGATTCTTCGAAGCTTATACATGTGTGTATATTGAATGTCTATATTCTCTTCTATAAGAAGTCATTTATGAATGCACTCACGCCCCAAAATCTGTTCGGATTTTAGGGAAGTTTGGCAACATTTGATTCATCGGTGGAGGGTCCCTTTCAACCAAAGACATCGTTGATGAAATTCATAATTTACGTTCTAAATAGAGTTGTTGCAAGGTTTTTTAATATATAATTTTTTATATCCAACGATTATGTTACCTAATTTTTACAAATATTGTAAGTCATGTTTTATTGAATACAATTAGTTACTTATTGCCCAAGACACCTTCATTATCAAATAATGAGAAGTTATTGTTATGAAAAGAAAGAAAATTAAAACATTGTGGAACATGCGGCAAAGGAACTATATACTTTCCTCGAAAATTAGAACGTATATAAAAAGCTTTCTCGAAAGCTGCCTCATCTAGTAGAAAAAATATCCTAAGAAACATAATTTTTTACTTTATATTTTCAACAACAATTTAGAAGGTTGAAACCCTTTACTAAAGTTTTTCGATATTTTTACACCCTGTTTGATCTTTCGTCAAATTGCTGCACTACTAAAATAGCTTCGAAAATGTATTTATCGCGATTGTTTGAAGTTTGACACCAATCGTTTCTCAATGAATAGAAACAAAATTTTTTAATGTACAAAATATCCATCCTAATGGGAAGTAGAAGATATTCTCCGGGTTTTAAATATTTTAGGTTGTTTTATTCTTTTCTCAAAAAACGTTTCCATAATATTAGAATTTTTTAGTAAAAGATTTGTTTTTTCCGTCTCCTGAGTATCACGGCATATAACAGTATAAATACCATTAACAACATTTCGTAATGTAACGTACAGTAACAAACGTTATTTTGGATTACAGTCACCCAAAAATGGTACCGCGTTAACGTGACCGTTATTTTTTGAAATAAGTAACGCGTTACTGTTACCGTTACTAAAAAAATGTAACGTTCCGTGTAACGTATTACTGTCAAACACTGGTCAATACAGAAATGTGATAATAGATCCAGATGTACAGAAAAAGCGACTTCCTTTCGACTCTTTGAAGTCGGTACGAGTGTGCGTATTTCTATATGGCTACAAGAACTAATTTATGAATACACTCACGCCTGGAATTTTTCTCGGATTTTAGGGATGTTTGCAAACATTTGGTTCATCCATGGATGGTCCCTTTTATCAAAGGACATCGTGGGTGTCGATGGACGAGAACCATGCTGAGAACATGGCCTCCCAACTCGCTCCCATAACTATTTAGTCACAAGTCAAACGTCGATACTCTCTGAAGTGGCCTTCGAAGGATTGGGAGTTGGGACGGTTCTGGATAATGTGGATGTTCTGGTAAATGAAGTTATTGGTTCCAGAATTTCGAGATAAACGTCGGCTTCTTGCAAGCTGAACATGTGGCGAGAGCATAGAGACCATTGACGGCAGGATATCTCTCTTGATGATAATTTACCGTAAAGTCGGCGTAAAATAGGCCCTTTTGAAAAATGCCGAGACCAAGGTCCATTTAAAATCTGTTTAGGATTAGGAGGCGACTTTTAAAACGTTTTTCACTTTCGAATTTCAAGTTTAAAGTCTAGACACAGAGCTTAGATTAAAGTTAAACTTTCAGCTTCTGGGAAAGTCTCCTTATCTCAGTGCGTAAATCAAAGTTATTTCGGGATATTTCTTTCAAAAATTCGTTAATTTTCAATTATGATAGGGGCCTTCCAAAAACTACGTTACGCTTTTCTAAAAACTTTTTCTACCCCTCCCCTTCTCCGTCGCAGATCATCACAGAAAGCTTGAATCCCCCAGGGCGACGTCACAAATACGAAAACTACTCCAACTCCTTTTAAGTTACAATTTTTTCGTAAATTTTATTTGATAAGGCACAAAATATTAGCATAATATTTTAACAGACAGTCCAGTTTACCCCAAAAAAGATGAATTCGCAACAAAATATTTGATATTTCAACGAAAAAAGACGAATTTTCAACAGAATAGTCGAATCCTCAGCTAAAAAAGATTAATTTCAAACCAAACAGATTTACACAGAATTCTCCACAAGACAGTTGAATTTTCTACCCGAAATTATAAAATTTCAAAATGAATTTTGAACAAAGTAGTTCAAATTTCTACTGCATAGTTGAATTTTCAATTAAGAAAATTGATTTTCTACCAAAAAAGAAAAGATCAATTTTCAACCCAAAATGGAATAGTTAAATTCTCAGTTTAAAAAAAAATAACCTCCAACAAAATAGTTCAATCTTCAATCAATAAACTGAATTTTTAATACAGTAGTTCATCTTTCAACCAAATAGTTGGATTTTCAACGAAAAAAAGATGAATTCTAAAAAAAAAAAAAAAAATTGTCAAGAAAATTGTTCAAGATTCTTCTAATTATGCGTTTATTAAGTGATCTGAAGTGAATGAATTTACAAACGAGAGTAAAACCTTGAAGAAATCTCTTTCCTCTCATGGAAGTTATATGTCATGATTTAAAGCAAAAAAAAGTCACTGATTGCAGGAAGATATTTTGAGATGAGAGGGTAATTATTCCTGGCTTTCTGAGGTGACACGAACAAAGTGATGAAATAAAGTATCAGTCCTCAAAGCTTCTTTTAAATTTCAAACTTAACATTTCTATTTTCGTAGGAAAGTTTAAATATATACTCACTCAATATTTCTGCCTAAGGATTGGTTGACATTAAGCACGAATGACTTACCTGAAACAACAAAACATATGATATTTAATTAATATAATATTTTATTAAAAACTTTTCTAGTCACGAAAGAGGAAGAGGTAAGAATTATATTTTTTGTAATTTAATTTTTTCGTATTATCGTTTCTTACCAATTAAAAAAATTGTCAAATTTTAACAAAGCATGGGGAAAACATTCCCTACAGCTTTAACGTTTTAACTTTTTAAATTAAGTAAACACTCTCCAAATATAATTATTCGTTAAAAAATGTTTCATTAAAAAAAATTGTTTTAATGATTTCAGCCACAGACAAATTTATTTTCAAAATTAGGAACAGCAGAGTCGTAAAGGATGTTTTCACCGAAAAAAATGTATCAATTATTAAAATTCAATCATTTTTCAAAAATTGTTAAGAAGCAATGGCAAGAAAAAATTAAATTGTGAAAAACATTGAGAAAATAAATTTTTGGTAAGTTTGAAAATTTGTTTATTCAAAGTAAAGTTTTTTGTTAGTCCATGCCCTTTTCCAACTCCCCAAATTTTCCGGAACGACTAGACACAGCCTTTTTTTCAATGTGACAGTTCTCGTAAAACGTCAATTTTTCGGTTTTTTTTTTAATTTTTAGGGTTTCGTAGTTCCGGGCAGAAATTGACAAAAACCTTTATAGTTTCGGTCGGATGTCCATCCATTCGTCGTACTTTTTTCCAAGGATGGGACGTGTGGGGAACGAGAGGAGGGGAAGCAGGGGAGGCGACGGGAAATAATGGGAGGAAAAGTAGAGAAAATAAGGGGAAATAAGGGGAGGGGAAGTGAGGGAAATTAGGGGTGAGGAAGTAGGGGAAGTGATGATGTGAGGGCTGAGGTAGGCGCCTATTTTGACTAATTTTTTGTGCTTATCTCGAGAACCGTTAAGATTACCTGCCTATTTTCAAATTGAGGTGTTCGTTGGATTCTACGTTAAATAATGCAACAAGAAAATACAGTTGCGAATATTATTTAAATAGGAACTGGGGGAAATCAATGCAGGCCAGATTCGAATTCAGTACAAAAATGAATTTCAGGAATCATGTGTATCATTTTACGGATACATAGGTGACACTGTGTCAGGGTGCCCACCAGTTCCCTCTTCCTCATTTCCCTGTGTTTTCCTTGAGTTTTCCCTGTCTTTTACTGGTTTTCCCTGTCTCTTTTAAAGCTCCTTTTTCGCAATGGTAATGGTAAATCGAGATATTTTGAGTGATGAAAACAAAATTTCGGTTATTATTTTAGAAAGGGAAGGCATCTGTAGGAATTATAGTACAGAACAGAGATTAAAAAATTTTTAATCCTACAATCATTGGTTTCTCAATCAGTTAAATCAAAGCTATTTTAGGTGGGTAAAAATTTTAAGAATCTCATTTCTTCTTTAGTTTCTTAATCTTTGATTCATCTTGGTTTCTCTTTGAACCAAGGGCTCCAGTATACTTGATATAATTTCCTTTTCATACATTTTATTGCGAGCACGAAAAAATAAGCTGTTTGGAATGCACCCTTTTCTGGACATCAATAATTCTGAAAGTCTCCTGATGCCAATAAGTCGCCAGAATACCCAACAATTATTTAGGATCATATTTAATGTACATAAAACATGAAATCGTGAGAGATTTTATCGTCTCCACTTGAAGTGGCACCTGTGGTGTAACTTTTTGGTTCTTGTGGGACGTAAAAAAGACAGATGGTGCCATGTGGGGAGACCACTGCAAGAAGTAAATCTACATCTAGGATACATTCTGTGGGTGAGGAGTAACCCGATACAACGGGAGATGCCAGAATGAGATTTAATAAATGCTCCGCGCATAGACAGGTAAAGCCATAGCCTGGTACCATAGAAGCGACATCTTAGCACCACAAAAGCCGTCGTCCAAGGGGAGTCGGATTTCGCCAGAGTTCTCAATTCTGTATCTACGTCGTCTTTTAACGAATCGCACGAAAGGACGGGCTTACTTCTTTCTACATCCCTCTTTTTTTCTCTATAGAAACCTTAATCGTCTTTTCGCGCCACCAGCTCCCTCGTAAAGGTACAAAAGATGGATGAATATTGGTAAATTGAATTTCCGGGAAAATTTTGATCGCAAGAATAATACCGGCTTGCAATGAGAACAGAATGGAGGGATTCAATAGAAGCAATAGTTGCTCTAGTTGTCCTCAGATATCTAATTTCTTTCAGGAATACGGGGTTTTTTATAGGCTCTTTGTACTCTTTTTCCCAAAATTAAAAGCATGCACTTTATAAAAAAGAGTCAAGGAAAGGTGATGATCCTTTCATTATTTAAAGAAAACTCAGTTTACGAAAGATGGAATTTTTTCTTGACGAATATTTTTAAAGCTTTGTATATTATATAAATTCAAAAAAAGTTTGGCCTAATGTTCTGCCTAAAAATTACTTTAATTGCCTGACACCAAGTCTGGGAAAAATATCTGCACGTTGTGCATAATATTGACGGGATTTGAATCTCGCGTTTAGCACTCTGCTACTTTCTGTCCTCTCACATCGTGATCATCTAGTAATTTAGTTCACGGTGTAATTCATCTGAAGAAGCGTATAAGCACATATTGCGAAACTGTCGAAATATTCATTTTAAGGCTGATTGTTAAATTTGTTTTGATTTTGAATTAGAGAGAAATTTAATTTATTTGAACAGAAATTGCACCCTGCGCTCGATTATTAAAGGAATATAGGGAAAATCTCAGCAGAAAAAAATTCTACAAACAAGGGATGAAGTACATGTTGCAGATGAAGGTTTTCTCAATACTGATACAGAGTTTTGCATTTCTCAGTAGATAAGCAATAATTTCCTGACGAGTCAAAGGTTAAAAAGTACCATTATTTTACAATCATTTTAGAATAGTCAACTTTGAAAATATAATTCAAAGAATTTGTAAAAAATACAGGAATTTCTTTGATTCTTTCTGTGTACAATGGTAAAATTAGGAATCAGAAATAATCAATTTGTATTGGGTTAATAACAAAAGAGTAGTGAGGTATCTTCTCCGAAACTAAACATCGCACAGAAATAATTCTTGAAGCAAATTGTGCATATGTAGTGTCAATGAGCAAAAAAATGCGCTAAAATGTTGAAAAAATTATTTTCTTCCTCGGAAATTACAAAGGGCTTTCCGATTATCGAAGGAAAGATACTCACAATAGGACTGAGTGTGACAGAAAGTCATAGTTGCAATAGCACCGGCAAGGTCTCCTGCTGTGAGTTCGGCTTCTTCGATAATCGGAAAGCCCTTTGTATTATTCGAAGGAGAAAATCATTTTTAAGCGTTTATGCGCAAATTTTTCCTCCTTGACAATACATACGCCATTTTCAGAAACCAAAAATTGGCATTTTGCGTCAAGAATTATCTCCGTACATTCTTTAGTTTCAGAGATGAGACCTCAATACTATTTTGTTATTAACTTAAAAACAATTGATTATTTCTGACCCTAAATTTCACCATTGAGTACAGAAAGGATGAAAGAAATTCAAATATTTTTTGCAGATTTTTTGATATTTATATTTGGGACTAACAGCAATTCTAAAAACTACAAATGTCAAAACCTTGTGTTAGTATTGGCAAAAGCTTCATCTGCAACATGTATTTTGTCCCATATTTTAAAAAAAATTTTCTACAGGGATCGAGACAAGGATTTACCCTATAATCTGTACAAAAATTAAGCTACCTAAATTTTTGGATAGATGGTATGAGTTCACATTTTAGGCTTACAAAAAGTGATCGTCAAGCGATCGGTTGATCACGTTGACAGATTCTTTGACATATTGGACCAACTCGAAGCGATATAAGTTACCATAAATTACCGATACATCACCATAAATTACCATTATTGTAAATTTTAAACTAGTTTTATTTCTAAGAAATTTTAAGTTACAAAGATTCACAATCTTAACTCGGTTGACACATCAGAACCTTACATTTTTAGACTGGAAAGAATACCTATAAAATAAATAAGTATCGAAATCTCAGCATGAATTAAAAATTAAGTACGATTTCTCTCAGCTCTGTAATCAAATCATCAAAACTCAAAACATTTTAGACTCAGAGTAATATAAAGAAAATGCTTTTTGAAATTCTTGCCAGTAGAAATAAATTAATCACTATCGGAGAAAAAAGAACAACACAATATTGTATCAACTCTAATTTCATGTACAAATAATATAATAACCTTATTCAAAAATAAAAACAAAAGTATAATTTCTCTTTTACCGACATCTCCTTTTTTTCAATTAATGAACAAAATTAGATTCCGCAGACATTCGTTATCATGCTTCTTTACCATTTTCTCAAAGTTTTAGCGAATAATATTTATTATTGTCAATAAAAAACCGGTGAAAATTATATGGCTCATATCACTGATGTAATGCATATGATAAAAGCAAATTTAAAAAAGATTCGTCTATCATATGTTAAAGAACTATTAAGTATCACGTTTCTAAATTTAAATTTGTGCGATTTAACTTTTCACGCCCACACATTGAGTAATGAGAGGCAGCGTCAACCACTTGACAGTCAATGACTTTCTTTAAAGTTAATAAGATGTGGAATTGATCCACTTTTTTCATTTCGAATCCAACATTATTGTATATCATATTTCTATACGTATCAATTACATTAATGAAACAATGATTTAATAATTCCATGATTTCCAACAAGTTGTATTTCGTCGGCTTTGCCCCACACCCGAGGACAAAGCCAACCGCAGCTTTTTATGAAAATCAAAACATCTGAAGATGGCAAAACATGATGGTTCGCGTCTGTGGTATTTTATATACTAGAGACGGACTACGCGCAAAGGTTACTATCATACCAATACAAACACCCGCTCTACCGACCGGATTTAAAATAATAATATTTAATAGTTTCTTGCATGTAGCCCAGAAGATAAGTGGCTATTCTACATTACCAATGACTTATCGACAAAACTTATGATACGTTTATAACCTAAACAGTGTAAAATATTATTTTCGTCGGGCTTGCCCCACTGGTGAGACCTCAATTACTTACAATATTTAATATACTTTGGACCTGAATTACATTCAATTATTATATTCGCACAATGTGATATTGTTTTATCTGTCAAAGTATCAAATTTTCATACTGTAAGTATTGCCATTAATGTTGAAAACTTTACATTTCTGCTGGCGAATCTTCCATTCTTTCGCTGTTTTCTGCATAATTTTTCTTTTACATCGTTAATTTTCAAGATTTCAGTATGTAACACTATCTCTATGATAAAATAGATTTATTTAATGCAATGTAATATTAAAATTTTTAAATAATAGCGATGTTATAAGCAAAGTCGCCTTTGCCCCACCGGTCGGCGCTGCCCCTCCTTACCCTACGCACTATAATTATAATGTATATTTTGTATTATATAATAAAATAAGTACATTAGTTATATATATATATATATATATATATATATATATATATATATATATATAATAACC